>JAOVYW010028670.1:0-30065 GCA_025775045.1 Hiodon tergisus
CATTCCTTGAGACCATACATCAATCCATACCAATAACACCATATCATCTGATTTCTTTCAGCTTGCGGTACTAGGTAACTCTTACTGTCTGCTTTGACCATTTAAGTTTTTTGGTCTCATCAGTAGGTCAAAGAAAGTCTTTCATACTTTCATACAAATTTGTTTTATAGTAATAATCATTGCATTACCTGCACTACTTGTCCAACCAGAGTGTTAAGACAGTTTAAGCTAAGGCTTGCTGTCAAAAGTGGCAAAAAACATCCTTCAATGGGGGCATGGTCATTCCAGAATAGAGTTAAGAAAAAAACTGATGCATTAATACAGATTTGTGTTTTTCAGACATCACATCTAACAACTGACTAGAATAGAACATTGACTTTTTTTACGATTAACATGTAATTTTCAGACTCATAAATAATCTGTGACATTGCTATTCAGTATCAGGTTATGCAACATTTTGCATTGCCCTCAATACACATAAACACATTACACAGATTATCTCAAAGCTTGTAAAAATAGATGTAATCTTAATGAAGGTTTTAATCTCAGACTCACAGGGAAGTACAGAAGCAGGGACCCAAACAGGATGGTTTCCAACAGCAACAGACCTGATGCTCTTATCCTCTGAAAGCAAGAATCATTGTGCTACTTAAGCTTTAGATGTTTCAATCAAATTCATACAGAGCATTTTTAAAAAATTTAAATGTAACACATTCTTCTACGAAATATATATAATGCTGATATAATATATAGAAGGCACTGCTTCAACAGAAACGACAGGAATGATATTCTCACCCATAAACCCAGTATAGGAAACTTTAAGAGATTGATTTACTGATTTACTTAAAAACTAATAAATTAGGCTTTATCCAAGGTAAAAAGTGAAGAAATAAACAAAGGAATTTTGGAATTGTTAAAAAGGATTACAGCATATACATTTGCCAATAATGACCTATTGCATCATAGTCATTCAACATGTAAAATTAAATTAAATTGTACTGCCTGCATGTGTAACTGACGTTTGTAGGAAAAACTGTTGCTGATTTGATTATGCATTGTAATGGTTATTTGTATAGGTATTGATTCTATCATTTGAGTATCACTTACTGCTACTACAATAATCACTTTTTAACTAAGACTGTAAAAATGAATAAACAAAAATGTGTGCAATTATTTGCATATGCAATCCTGTTCATAAACTGCAGTGTAAATATAGGTGTTGATGTTTAGGACTCGCTGTAGATATTCTGTTTAGCATGACTGATCATACACACAAATGCATATTTTTGCCTTTGTCTCATCAAAATCAGATTCTTCAGAAACCCCCGTGTTTTTTAATGTTCACTTTTAAAGATGCACTGAACAAAATATGTATTTGGAAGAATCGTCATTAAATTATACAATCTGTTATGAAACACACAGCAAGGTTATTTTTCTGGTTAAATACGAAGATGTTTTTGGCTAATATAAACCTAAAAAGAAGAAATCACTGTACAATCATTAACAAAATTGTACAAAACTAAAAAACATCTCTGGTTACATATTCATAGCTATTTAGAATATTGCTTTAAATTATATTGTATGATATAGAAATTCTGTAAAATATTAAAATTCTTATCTATTTACATCCGGTTTTTGCTTCACTTTTGCTTCACTTTTTTCTTTTGCTTCACTTCACAAGTTTTAAATCTACAGATGGGTGACAAATAAAAGCAAGATCCTACAGTAAGGAGGTCTGTTATTCTGTGGGGGGCATGGTTTTGGTCCACTTCTCCCCTTAGAGGTTATTCTGAGAGATCCCCTTTATCCAATGTTTAAATCTTTCTATCCCGATGGGAGTGATCTCATTCAGGATTTTGTTCGCTACCACCAGCATCAAAACACCAAATGAGGGAATATCTTTTGGAAGAGTGGTGATCCATCCCTCCTGTAGAGTTCGAGAGACACGCTGAGTCGTACCACTGAATCCTTTACAACATCTTTTCATAATTTTCTTAATTTCAAACGGGATTTTGCACGTTGTTTTGTTTCGAAAATGGTGCCATAATGGTGCCTTAAACCCTCTACCCTTATACCATGAACTTGATTGCACTCCAAAGGATATTGAATGCAACTGAAATCTTTTTCTCCCCATATCTGTGCCTTTACACAACTTTATTATTGATATGTTTCTGGAACTCCTAGGTCTTCGTAGTAGGATTTTTGCTTTGAATGTACTTCCTAAATTTGGGACGTTACAGAAACAGGTGCGTTTAAAGAAAAAATTAGAAACATTTTTTTTTATGGACCCCCTTTACATTATTGATGGATTTAGAAGGAACCGGAGCTTAGGTCTGCCATAGCAATGGGGGTGAATACTCTAATGATAATACAACGGGGTTGGATACTTCCTACAGGTACAGTATTTTAGATGAAGATGTTTATACATGCTGTTACATTGCACTGCAGACACTTCCATCAACGTTAACATAGAAAAAACTTTTTTTTTTAACTCACCTTGCTTGTGCGAAACTGGTAGGCCACCAACATACTGATGAGGACAAATAGCATGAAGAAGCCCTGAACGACCAGCACACTCATCCGCAGGAACCAGTCTTCCTGTACCTTACAAGGGGCACCATTTTCACATTGCCTGCAACCAGGCCAGCAAGGCAGGCACACAGGCAGCGAGAGAGAAGGGTCTCCATTTGCATTCACAGTGCTGCCCTTCACTACTCCTGGACACAAAGCCACATATGGGACACAAAGTTTCACATTAGTTTGACATTATTACTGATTATTCACAATCAATTTTTACTGTTTAATCTGTGAAAAAGATGCTTTCCAAGTATAATAACAATTTTAAAAATTATTATTGACGGGGTTTTAGTCAGCAGGAGAATGACTCAGAGCTATTAAAATTGATTCTTTAATTGAACCTTTATAGTGTAGACTATGTTCTACATATTTCAGGTACAGACCTGGATTAGCCTTATGTGTGTCTCCAGTGGTTGGTGTGGGACTGTAGTAGCCCTCTTTGCAGTGGCAGCGGTACTGTCCCAGTCGGAAGCCCCGTCCAAGGAACGGAACACACTGTTTGTTGAATGTAAAAAAAAATCACGGGAATGTTTAAGTTGCACAGTTTCTTTTAATGAAATATTAAAGTAAGTTAAATAAATTTATAATGGAGATTAAAGATTAAACTGCTGAATATTTACAGATACAATTCAAGTGTCTTTCTCAAGGGTGCTAGGAGTTGAAAAGTCATAACCACTACATTACAAAGCTACCTATATTGTTGAAAAATGCTGAAAAGTATTTTCTAGAGGGTATTAAAATAAACAAATGAATAAAACAATCAGGAATCAACTGGAAAATTATTATCTTAGACGTAGAAGAAAACCCCGGAAAACAGCTTGATAGGAAACAGCAAAAAATTTATACTAGATACTATTTCAATACATGATGAGTTTACAGTTGACCAGTTGGAAAGATTGCGATGAGTGTTGTTGCCGGTTACTCTTAGATTTACCTCCCCACTTCCCTCTCAGTCTGTGTCTATGTTTTTTCTGTTGCTAAAGTCTCGATTTGTGCTTAAGTTTTCAGGAAGGCATCTCAGGAGATTAATTGGAGATTAATTATGACTGAGAGATTTATGCCCAGAAGTAACTATGATTACTTTTAATTTGCAGATTCTAATCTGGAAGGGCACCACATATATACACTCACTCACAGAAAGGATTTAGATTGGCTTATCAACCTGAACAGGATTTGTTTGGGCTGTGGGACAAAAACCGGCGTACACAGGGGGGCCATGAAAACTCCATAAATAGAGACAGACCCTACTAGTTCATTTTTGAATCCAGAATGGAACAGTGAGGCAGCAGTGCAAACAACTTTGTCACTGTGCAACTCAATTAAATTCTGTTTAATAAAATTTACGTTATGAAATAATACCACAGGATGCTTTAAAATAACTATTTTGAGATAATAAAGAAAACAAGCCCATGTGTGCATAAGGTGGCACTGATGACATGTTTCACAGAATCTTAAATATTAACTTTTTATTTTTATTTTAGCACAGACCGATAAGAGGGGTGGTAGTAGACTGAATGCATTTCTAGTCCTGTAAATAACTCTTGTTTAGGATTTGGTTATGATAAAGGTTATGGTAGATCCACAGGAGCATTGCCACATACATGTACTTAATAGGTGCTGTGCTAAACTGGATACTGAGAAGTATTAGATGCAAAGAGCATATGACAGGAAATAGACCCCATTTTATTTCATATTTATATTTAAAGATAAGTGTACTGGATGGCACCAGGCTGATCTAAAGGATTTTTTTTTTTAATCCAGCAATGCAGACATTATCCTTCCCAGCAGCACTTACCCATCTAAAAAATGGGAGGTAAAGAACATCTCTTTGAAATTGTACTGTTTCTTGCTAATTATTACCAAAATTTGTATTAGAATACAATCTGAAAAATAATCAGCAAAATTTGTTTTGTTTATTATTTTGAAATAATTATTAACGTGCCTAAATATCCAATTATGATTTATTTATTTATATGCTCTATTAATTATTTAATTATTTATTTAATCAACATTTAATACTATACAATGCAATATTCTTTATCCATGATGAAACTGCTTAATATCAATCCTTATAATATACTCTTATAATCTTTTACACTAATATCATGCATACAGATCACAGCCAGTTAAAGTTAACAACGCATACTGCCCTGTTCCATTGACCCCTGTCCTCTACATCCTATATACAAATAACTAAATCAGCACCACTCCCAACCATCATGTAGTCACCATAATCAAGTTCTCAAAAAGTATCTAGCTGATTCTAATGACTGCCACCACAGATGTCCACATGGACAGATACAATGGTGTGATAACAATATCCTTATTTAAAATGTGAGTAAAACAGAGGAGATTATTTTTGACCATAGGTCTGTGGCAGATAAAACCCCTATCATGATACATGGAGAGCCTATTTAATCACATAAGTATTTGAAGTGCAAATAGGACCACCAAAAATGGCAGGGGCAGCATCCTGTTGTGGGGGTGTTTCTCTTCAGCAGGAACTGGAGCACTTGTCAGGATAGAAGTGAAAATGGACAATGCAAAATACCAAATAACAAATTATTGAGGAGAACCTGCAGCCCTCTGCCAGGAAGTTGAAAAAGGGAAGATGGTTCACTTTTCAATATGACAATGACCCAAAGCACACTACCAAAGCAACCATACAATGGCTGGAGGTAAATGTCCTTGAGTGCCCTCTTCATAGCCAAGACCTAAATGCCATCGAGAATCTGTGGAATGACTTGAAGTGAGTGGCCACCATGCAATTTGACTGAGCTGGAACAATTATGCAAGAAAGAATGAGCAAATACTAAGCAGTCTAGCTGTGTAAAGTTAGTAGAGACCTATTCAAAGAGACTCATTGCTGATATATAAGCTTTTGATAAGTTTTAACTCAGGGGAGTGTTCACTTATCCAAATAGGGTATTTACATTGCACATTGTCTTCTAGCCGTCCTATTAATTAACATAAATGTTTTCAAACAAATTATTTTCAAAATGTTCACCTTTTGTTGCCTTACAGGTTGAAATGAAAAATGTAACTTTTCATGCTTTATTTACACACAATAACAAAAAAAACTTTAAAATTAATATGAAAATTTAATTTTGCCTATGCTTCTTGATCAGAGTAGCATTCTTTTAGTGTCTTTTTGATAATGTTCCATGCCTGTGAGATCTTTCAGAGGAGCCATGTGTGTTTAGTTAATCAGTTAAAACATTTTATATGGATATTTATACTTCAATGTCATGCACAGACTGCTAGTTGGCTATGCATGTTTTAATATTAGAGAATTATAGATTTGTGGTGGTTGTGAAATGTTGGTTATTGATGATATATATGTTTTGACAACACAAATCAAATTTCTACACAATAAAATCTATTCTAATTCTTAACTATGTCAGTAACAAACTGTTTAGGTTAAGTATTTTAACAACAAAAAAAGTATAATTTCTATTATTAACTTGTAGTTTGTGTTGAATGTGAAGCCATAGATTAAGAGCTTCACTGGTGAAAATGCAGTGGGAAATTCCAAATAAATTAATCAAATATATTTACTTTTTACACTATTAGCTAGTCACATATAAAGTAGTTTTGAAGTTTAAGATTTGCTGTTTCTTTATATGTTTTTTTTTTGTATAAGAAGATCTGCTAGACAATTAATTCATGTTATTGAAGTACAAAAAGGTTTTGCCTAAGCATTGCTAAAGGAAATAAAACTGTATTATTGAAGTTTTCTAATAATCCATGTGAGGTGGGAATGTGTTTGATTCCTATGCATTTTTGTCTCTCTAAGGGAAACATACCATTGACATTTGTATATTTGGCAATGATCAAATTATTTATAAATTATATATAATTATATTTTTGGTTTGTCTGGCTTTAATATATAAAACTGTGCTTTTGGCTATTGGATGTTGGCAATTTTTTTTCCAACTTGTAACACATGTAACCTATTAACCTATTGTCTAATTCATAGATCAGTCAGTCCCCTAAAAAGATTTTCTAGAATACTGCAATATATTAAGGTTTTTCTGTGGAATTCACTGCAATGATTATGACCAGAAGAATAGTTTTTTGAGTAATGAATTTAATAATTAGATTAAACTTTAGAATTTTATACAATTCCCATTTCTCAAA
Source organism: Hiodon tergisus (assembly GCA_025775045.1). Classification (NCBI taxonomy): domain Eukaryota; kingdom Metazoa; phylum Chordata; class Actinopteri; order Hiodontiformes; family Hiodontidae; genus Hiodon; species Hiodon tergisus. Next base: position 6,718 of record JAOVYW010028670.1, read on the forward strand.
TTAACATTGTATGTATACTTTGGCTAAGAATATTCTGGGCTCTGGATATATACATAAAAGGACATGCATAACATAACATATATAGCATACATCTGTTACATTAAGGGAGGAGAGTTCCTCTATTTAGTGTATCTAAACTGTTGAGATCCAGCATTTTGAAGTCCAAATTCCTGGCTGCATGGAATAAACTTTGGTTTATTTCATCTGTTGTCGTGTGATCTCTATATCTTCACAACTATCATGTTACCAAAACCCTACAGTTGCAGCGGTGGCTGTGGGCGGGATCCACATTCTTTGTAATGTTCTCATTGGCGGAGGCAAAGACCTCGTCTTTTTGGGGATTGGATCCCCAGTAAAGCAGGGCATTATTGCCCAAAAGTATTAGGGAGGTAACACTCTTTTCGATTAGTAAAAGGTTTAGTGACAAAGTAAAGAAGGGCTTGGAGCTTAGTTATAATGTCATTGAGCAAGCCAAATGGTTTGAGGAAAAGCTTAAGAAAACAAAGAAAAGTGAAATATCAGATGGTTGTTGGTTTAGTGGTTTTTAATTAGGAAAGAATGTTGGAACAGAACAATGCTGCAGTGTAGACGACAGAAAGCAGAGATAGAAAGTTTGAAAAGGAAGGTTATGAGTTTGGAGAAACTCAATTTTTGAAGAAAATGCAGCAAGATAGGGAGGTTTCAAATCCTCCACCTTATGCATTAAGGGTGTATCCAGAACCGCCAACTACAATTGAGCCGAGGGCTCCAATTCAAATCCAAGTGTCCAAGGGAACATGGGCAGTTTTGCAGAAAATGAAGCTGAGGCAGGACTGCCTGTCGTACTGCCTCATCTGCAGCAATCGCAAAGTAAGTACAAACCTATGAGCACTTCTATGAGCATATACTATACCAATGTTAAAGCATGATCAACCAAAAGCTCCATTCCAGCAAAAACTTATTGAATTGGAATTCATATCCCAATTATATGCATATTACATTTTTACTGTGTACAAAGCTAAGTCCTCAGACTATATGAGCAAGTTTGCCAGATGAATGGCAAAACAAAGGGCCTTTTCCGACTCTGGCAGCAATGAAAACAGAGCTTGACAGATTTATTGTGGTTGTAAAAGAAGCACTAGGAGCTGGTTACCAGTTGTATGGCCTGTATGCATGAAACTAAAATAATCTGTATGTTCTTTTTCTGGGTTTCCCCAATCCTGATGTCCCATTTAACTTTAATGTACATGAGAATGATTGACATATCTCAGCTGTTTTAACACAAGTCCATGGATACTTTTCCGGTTCATATTTTATGATAGACTCGCTGGGAAACACACCTCACTCTCCCATCAGTGATGCTGAAAAGGGTCTTTGAAGCCCACACCTGATGAGGGTGAGCCTTACGTGTGACGTGGAACACACTCCACTTACACAAACTCAGAGTTAAAGAAATTTCTATCCCAGGTGCATTAAACCTTCACGCAGACAGATCATCTTTTTATATAGAGGGCCATAGACATATTGGATGAGCAGTCTGTCATTCCGATGGTCTATTAGTAAATCATGGCTCTGGTGTATCGGCACAAGTAGCTGAGTTATGGGCCCTGACCGCTGCGTGTGATGCTGCAGCGAGATACAAGGTAAATATCTACACAGACTATAGATATGCTTTCGGTGTAATACATGAATACCTTAGTATTTGGGTTAATAGGGATTTCCTCACTGGTGAGGGATCCCTAATTCCAAAATGGGGGAGTGGTGAAGGAACTTTACAGGTCATACAAGGGCTGGAAGAAGTAGTGGTGCTCAAAGTAAAAGCCCATACTAAAGAACAGGATGAGCACAAAGGTAATGCACATGCAGATCGGTTAGCTAAAGAAGCAGATGCAAATGGTAAGGAGGATGAATATAAATAGCTGTTACTCAAACTATACAAAATACACAAAATTTTTCATCCTACAGTGATCTTAGGGTTGTACAAAAAGACCCTAGTAGTACTTACAAAGGTTCAGGTTCTCTGCACCAGGATACCGTTTGTCAAGAATAAGTGGCATGTCATTGTGTTTTAAGTTTGTTAATGTTTTAATGTCTATGAGATATTTGCTCAAAGAGGAGTCCTATACTGCATATATATAAGTGTCTAGTTTAATCTTTATTATTATTAATCTCTTAGAATTATACACGTTCAGAGGATGGATTAAATTTATTGTCTTCTCGTCCCTGCGCTGTTTTTTATCACCTGTACCTGTACCCTACTGGGTCACTAGTTACATGGTGCTCCATCGCTGATAGGATCATCCCGCTCCTCCTGGCTGGCTTTTGCTGCGTATTTTCATATGCATTTTCTGGGCATTGGTCTAGATTGTGAACAGGAGGGCTGTATCTGGTTGTGGGTCTACCTGTAGGCTACTAGTCTGTGGTTACCTGGTGCCCCAGAGCCGTATGGGTCATCCCGCTCTTCCTGGCTGGTTTGACTTTTTTCTTTTTGCTGACTAAGGTACCACCATACACTGCACTTTTCTGTGCGTTGACTGGGCTGTGAACGGACGGACAGTGTCCGACGTTTGTTATGCACCTGTTGCGTGGACTGGTCTGTACAAGCTCTGTGATATCTATCTGGATTGTGGAAATGGCATCCTTCTTGGTTTTACTCTGCTTTTTTTCTGTTCTGGATGGCAAAAATTACTCTCGTCCAAAGAAGTGGAGCAAATCTGAGACTGTCATATCGCCAGCGGCGAGTGTTCCTTGGAAAGGATCGAGCTATTTAGGTTTGCTTTGTTACCTGTTCCCGTCAGTTCGGGTAACTATGTTTGTTTTATTCGGTATCCCTCTATATGAATTTACAGGACTGTATTTTGAGCTCCGGCCATTCCTTATCGGTCTTTGTTGATAAAGGGTGTTTTATGTGCTTCGCCAAAGAGGAGATGTCTTATTTTTTAGTTGTTATTATTATCTGGAAATGTGCAGCCGAACCCAGGTCCAAAAAAAGGCAGCCAGATGGATACACCAGCTGACTACCCAGTCAAGATCTGGGTTGGGCTTTATTGAATGTGCGAAGCTAGATTTTATCCGTATCTGGGATGTGTCAACTGATGTTATAGTTATATCTGAAATGTGGCTTAACAAATCTAACTCAAACTCTAACATTGCTATAAATGGTTACAATGTATATCGTACTGACTGTCCTAAGAGCGGTGGTGCCGTTGCCATTTATGTGAAGTCTAAATTTTGTGCAAACATCTTGATCTCTAAGTTGATTTGTAAGGAATTAGAATTTTTTAATCTGGAAGTGTCTAAGTGGCTTGTTACAGGCCCCCCATCAGCTGCCAATGAGACCTTATCTTTGAGCAAGTCTTTTATCTCAACTTAAGTATAAGGAAATTGTTTTACTTGGTGACCTTAGTTGGAACTGGTTAACTACCAAGTCGGATGATTTAAAAAACCTTTGTGTCTCGTTGAATCTTTCTCAGATTATGGACAGTCCCACTCGCCCCAATATGAAATTCCCAGATATATCGTCTCTAATTGATTTGATTTTGACAAATGTTCCCCATAAATACTGGAGTATTTTCTAATGATGTGAGTGACCACTGTGTTGTAGCTGCAACAAAAGACACTAAGGTTACGAAGTGGGGATTCAGGAAGCAGCGAGGAGGCTTTAACTGAAGATGCAGGCGATCCTGAGCATTATCCACAGTCAGATGATACAGTTAGCACTGTTCCTGTAATTCACTCTGGATCTGAAACCATCGGTTTTCAGCCAGCTACTGTAGTTTAGTAAACATCACTGTTTAAGTGCTTATTTTAAGGGTAATTTTCTCCCAACACCTCACGCGACACCACCAGTAGGGAGAAAGCATTCCATTCGAATTCCATTGTTCTGTGTCATCAATTCAGAATCTATGTAGAAGATTCGCCTTAGTTGACATTTACATTAAAAACTAATTTTTTCTTACTTTTATTAGCTACGATAGCAAAAATATGAATACATTTTTTTTCCCAAGGTTACGGGATTCAAAAGGTCTGCCAGACCCCTTCCTGTCTGAGTTTCCTCCAGTTTCCAAGTGCCTTTTGATGGTGTAGGAAATGGTATTCACTGACACCTTGGCTTTCTTTGCAATTTTTCTAAAGGTAAGACCTACACTTTTAAGGGGTATAATGGTCTGTTGGTCTTCCTTTGTTAATTGCCTTATCTCACCATTTTGAGAGCAATATACTACTTATTGCAGTAAAATACTATCCAAATAATGTTTAAGAGGGTGTAGTAACAGTCTGTTCCAACACTGCTTTTATACAGACAGAGGGTTTGTAAATAATCAAAAAAAGTTGGGACACCTGTAGGAATTGTTAGCATCAACTTTCAAGGCTTAATTTCCTTCCATTGCTGCAGAACAGCTGTAAGTTGTTAACCCATTACTTGTTCAATGAAAAAGGCCTTTTCGTTTAACTCTGAAATGTACATTATTTTTCAGTTTTTGGTAACCTAAACTTTTTTTTTTTACCCTCTGGAAGTTTACCAGTTCTACCTTTGTAGAATTTCAGGTTACTCACTGGACTTGAACTGCTTAAATTTCAATAAAAACTGGAAAAATTGGGATGTTATAAAACCTATGACTGGTAGTGAATATGCAAGAAAAACGTGAAGTTATGGTGGTTCTACTGGATTAATTGCTCATCTGACGAAATGTGGTGACTGCGATAAACATGGTTTGGTGGGCAATTATATGGTGGGGTAAAAGGTCAGATTGCAATAAATATGGTTAGGTGGGCAAGCATATGGTGGGCCAAAATGTTATACAACAATAAACATGGTTTGATGTGCAAATTATGTGACGGGATGATGGGTTATCTGATGGAATGATGTTATGGTTTGGAAGGTACTCTGTTGTTGGAACTGCAATAAAACCACAGTTGTTTACCAATTCCAACAAACAGGAATTGAGTGAAAGCAGAATTACCTAGAGACAAGGAGCTAACCACAATGGTTTCTCTGAGAGGCAACCGTGACAGGAGGGTTGGACCAATAGGGCGCAATTAAACATTGTGATGATGCTGTGGCCACCTCCCATTAGAGGAAGGGCGGGTATGTTTGATTTGTACAAAAGGCTGTGTGCCGTGGGTGTTCGTTGGGTTGTTCCGCGGACACCACGGCTTTTGTTGTGTTAACGTAATAAAAGTCTTAATTTCCTGAAGAACCGACTACAGTTTTTACGGAAAAGATTGAAAACAATCATTGTCTGTCGAATTGGGAACCACGACAAGTCTGACCTTGGAACTTTCAAAGAATCCCATTAATTTCAACATTGTTTGTCGTCAGTATCCTAATACTCTTCAATCTCAAATATCAAACATATATATTTTACAAATGTCACATATTAAAGCTTTTTGGAAAGAAGACCAATCAATCTTGAATTTCAACAAAATTTTTTAATTTAAACAATTATCTCCAATATCATTTCATCCATATTTTTGGCTATGTCAAGCCACAAGTATCTACTATGTGAAGACTGTATTCATTTTAAGCTAGCTGTTAGCAGAAGATATCATGTAAATCACGTAAATCCCTTGATGTCATATCCTGATTATCCATGAAGGCCATGATGCAATCCATTTGAATTATGGGATAAAATTTATGACATGCAAAAATAAATATACTGCAATAAACAAATATGTGCAGTTTAAAATACTTAAAATGAGCGTTTACTTTTTTTACATTAATAATATCAATGGAATTTAGCTAGCTATTGTCAGGATTTTTTAAACTGCACATTATTTTCCTCACTGGTCACTTATGATGCATTGTCACAGTTGCCTACACAGGGTCTGTGCCCTGCCTCCACTGAACAAAGAACCTAAATTTGGTATGAAAGGAGCAAAACTGCACAGCCATTCAGGTTCTTGGACATCATTATAGCATGGCTCAAATGTCTAACAGGTGAGTGAACCTCACCAGGAGCACTTACATCTCCATGTGCTTGGACAACGGACATCAGGTTTTCGAACTTCAAGTATTTGCTGCACCGTGCTTGCTGGCAAATAATACAGTGCAATGCAGCGAGTTGCTCTGCATTCTGCTCATCAATCTTTTATTGTACCAGCACCACCAACCCATTCTTTTTCCCAATCATTGATAGCGCTCTGTCTGTGGTAATGCCTGCTAATGCATGCCACGGCAGCTTAGCACGATCAATTTAATCTGACAGCTGACCAAAGAAATTGATTTTCACCACTGACAAATATCGCTAATTGTGCACTGTCAACCAAAACGGGACTCTCATCGAGTGCTACAGAGTATGCACTGAATGCCTTGCCTTTCTCACAGTTTTTTGTCAATGTCGTTAGCAAGCTCAACAATGCGTTGTACTACTGTGTTTGCGGAGAGGCTAATGTTACTGAATAAGCTTCTCTTTTCTGTGCACATAATCTTAGAAACCTTCGGGATACAATCATGAAATTCAGCATCAGTGAACAGCTTTTGCTGTAATGTTAGCCCCTTTCTGAGCTGCAAAGCAATCTTCTCTCGTTCATCTCCCTGATAATTGTTGTAATGATCTGCATGTTTTGTTGAATAGTGGCACTTGAGATTATATTCTTTTAAAACAGCAACTTTCTCCTTGCAAATCAGATGTTGAACTTAATGGAGAAATTGAGTATGACACTCCTGTTCTACAGACTTTGGCTGTCACGTTTCCTTCTATCTGCCCAGGTAATCCCGAGCAGCCTCAATGATGTTGAGATCAGGGCTCTGTGGAGGCAATACCATCCGTTACAGAACTCCTTCTTCTTTTGGAAAATTTATGTTTAAAAAATAAAAATGTATTTTTTCTACTGACACTAATGCTGCAGACAAAAAAATAAACATCAAAGACTACATTTATGTAAAAAAGCAAGGTTGCCTAAGACTTTTTCATACTAATGTATGTTCTCCCTTCACAGCTCCAGTAGCTTCATTCATCACCTGCATCTGGACACCTGGGTATCCAGCATACCCTAACACTAGTCCAGAACAAGTTCTGGTGACCAACCCTAGTCCCTGATCTCACACATTTTGTCAATGGATGTCTGTTGGAGAATAGGCTACATGTTGCACAGACTGTCTTACCCCTCCCTGTCTGTTAATTTAATTTCCTTGTATATCTTATTTTTCTTACAGGCCACCCTAAAAAGTATCCCAACACAATTTCAATTTAAACAGGACTCACACATACCATCTTGACAGATGACTAGTCTCAGTATATAAATGTGTAACATTACTTTATGTTAGTGTTAGAGAATGGTCTGTTTCTAACATTGACATTGTCTCATCCCTGTCTGTTAATGTAATTCCATTGTTTAACTTCCTTTTTGTTTAACTTGCCACCCTGTTTACGGTAAGTGCTGGAAGAGCAATCAAGTTTCTGTTTGTTTTTGTTTTTTATGCACACTGTTTCTGACAGAGGCCTTCAGTTTACTTCCCGTGTCTGGTTGGCCTTTAAAAAAACGTCAATATTAACCAGTTTACTAGTTTGTTTATTACCAGTCTCTCCTGAGGCTACGGTTCACAGTGAAACGGACAGACAGAACATCTCAACCAGGAAATGTTCCCTCATGTTCACATGTACTTTTTTCACTTTAGATTAATTGATTCCTTGTTTTATTTTCACTGAGCACACCTATCCCGAGTAACCCCAGTCAAATTGAACATGCCTAAGTTCTTCAATTAGTGGATTGCCTGTTATTGACCTATTGACTATTTCATGGTTTTATGATCACTGGATTTGCAATTTGTATTTGGCAGCAATAAATTGTGCACTTGGGTCCTCTACTCCTGGCGTACCTGTTACTCAAAACGTGTTCTACTTTTAACATCTAACAAATATTTAAGTTAGCACAAATTGTATTTCTAAGTTGTTTCAACTAAAAGACAGGTTTCGAGTTGAGTTAATTTTAGATAATCGATTCATTAATAATCAAAATTTCAATTTGAACAAATGCCCCTTTGTGGCGGTTTTTGCCTATTTTTGACGTCTTTACCAAACGTTCTTGAGATCAAGATGGTCGCTTCACTTCGGACCTACTGGATTAAAATCTAAATTATTTTAAATTCTATCAGAATTTAAACTATTTCAGAAAATATCCATATTATATATATATAGCTGTTAATGCCACATGAATAACCATATACATATAAGTACTTCATGTACTTAGTACGTTCCTGGTTTTGGTTATCAAAATAATCTTTGTATTAAATCTGTTAATCTTTGTATTTAAACAACTTTTAGGGTAATATTATGGTATTTATAGTACGAAACAAATGTACAAAATTATCTTATGAGCATTTTTGTGTCTGTTCATGATATTTAAAATGAAGCGGATTGTTACAAGGTACAATTTCTACATTTTCTTTTATCATGAATGCTTGTTTAAATGTAGTAATCACGTGACTCTTTAGTTTACATATTTTTAAGCAGTTGTTGTGTTATTGAGCTACTGATCTCATGCTGTTTTTTGGGGGGTTTCTCCCAGTACATTGAATGCTATACCTTATATGTCTGGACTTGTTTCCCGCTCAGATTTGAACGAGGTGGATGCCATTTGTTGTTGGCGCCATTACCGAGGTAACAAACGATTATAAATGAAACTGTCATTAGCATGTTGATAGTACCAAAGGTATAGCAAAAATTATCTTAAGAGGATTTTTGTGTCTTGTCAGAATATTTCAAATTACGCAGCGCAGTCTTAATTAAGCAGGTCGTTGGTGGATTGACGATCATAAGGTACAATTTCTACATTACGTTTTATCCAAATTTTTTACTATTATTACTTTTTTGGTGTAGTAAGCATGTGAGTCTTTAAATTATATAATTTTAAGCAGTTTTGTTATTGAGCTGCTGACCTTGTGCTTTTTTTACTCATTTAATGCTTATAGGACTTGGAGACAAGTTTCACCCGAAGTGGATGTCGTTTGTTGTTTGAACAGTCAAGGCAAGAAACAATTATAAATGTAATAAAGCCATGTATTGTACACATGTTAAAATATGGTCAGCATTAGAACTAATTGGTTTTCCCGCTTTGTTTTTAGGACTTAAAATTTGTCTGACTGCAGAGCATGTTGAAGAGTTATCAAAATTTCACAAGTGCATGGTAACTATTTAAACTGTTATGTGCTTGACAAGCTTGATCATTTGAAGAGATGGCTTGGGACTCTAAACACTGTACAGCTTCATTTCCATCTAGAACACAGTAACTAACACAGTGCCATTTGCAACATAGTCATTATTCAAATGTAGTCCGCCATGTTTATACAAAGACTGTGTGTGTTGATTTAATTCATTTAATGACCTGAAAACCCATTGTCTCATTACCATACAGAATCACATTTACCACAACAATCTTTAGCTAACACTACAAAATTTCCACCCCGTCACAAGCTTCCCTCCAGATATCCTCCACGACCTTTTGGAAGGTATTGTACCAGTTGAGTTGTGCATTTGCCTTCAAGAGCTGGTTCGTCTGAAGCATTTCACTTTACAGTTCTTAAACCACAAGATTGAATCATTTCCATATGAACACACAGACAAAACTGACAAACCACACCCCATACCCAAAACCTTTGCCACAAAAGGAACTGTTGGAGGAAATGGACATGAGAATGCTACTTTGCTTAGACTGCTTCCTTTGATGGTGGACAACAAAGTTTCAGAGGGAGATAAGAAATGGGCTGTCTTAATGGATTTAAAAGAGATTGTTGAGTTGTCAGTATCCCCTGCATTTACAGATGAAACAATACAGCATTTGCAGTGTAAGATTGGTGACCACAGACAGGTTTTATCCAAGGTTTTCCCTGAGTTGCATTGTCTCAACACTTCCGGATAGTCCAAAAGCATTCATTCAAAGACAGACAACCAGTAGCAAAAGCTATACTACATCTAGGGTCACTGTAGATGACACTGACTATGTCCCTGGAATGTTTGTATCTGCAGGAGCTTGTGTTGGACTGCCTCAGTTCTGGAGGATTGCACAAATCTTGTGAATGACATTGTTTCATTGCTCTGTAGTTCATGGTATGTTGAACATCTACGTTCTTATGAACTTTCACCAACATCAGAGAGACTTACTGTTTTTCAGCTTTCGGATTTGAATGGCACCATCACGTTTGTTGGTTACCTCAAAAAAAACCCTATGAAATACATTCAGCTGAAGCAGTTTTCTGAACGTGAGTACTTTAGTGAACTACTGATCACATTTTTTTATTTTATTTTTTTAAACTAAAACTAAAAAAACTAAACTAAACTATATTTTTTAGCAGCATTTCATTCCATAGAAACATGGCAGCCTCTTCCCAATTAGTGATGATTATACTATCCATAGAAGACCTTAAAGGGGTTTTGAAAGACAAGCTGGATTTGGACAGGAACTTAACCATACAGTATGAGGACCCTGATTTTGATGGGTTGATCTTTAGTGAACATTGAAGTTGCCACTTCGGGTGGGCGATATATCAAATATACTCAATGTATCACGGCTTGTTCTGCTCACAATGTAGTAAATTACTATTTCGCGAACATCGGGTACAAATTACCAAGAGATTTTTTTAAGCCGCCGGAATGAGACTTGCTTTTTGCATTCCACTTCTCTCCCTCTGACAGACAAAAAGAAAAAAAAACTTGCATACATACGTCACACACACTCGCTCACCCATCCAGACCACTCTCCTGGACGAGTGTTTGTGTGACATATAGGTTAGAGTCATGAGACGTGTGGTTTTGTATCTGGAGAGAACAGGGAAAGAGCCTAGAGAGAGCGAAAGAAGCGAAGCGACTAAACGAGTGTCGAGTTTGGGAACGGTAATAGAATATGGAGACTAATTGGTTCCAAAAAGAAATAGCACTGGATCCATCGTCTGGCTGTGGTTTGAATATCGCAAAGAAGATGTTGATAGATGCAAGAAGATGCAAAATATGCAGCAAAACCATTTCCACCAAAGGTAGCAGGAATGTTCCTGTTGAATGCACTTTTGTTGTTTTGAGCTCTGTTAAGGGTCTTGGTTGAGCTTGAGCTCTGTAGAACTAGGCTACAGTATGTAGTCCTGCATCATGTCATTATTCATTTTCATTTAACAGCTGTTAAAAACATATGTGTGCAAAAGTCTGGTTTGAATAAATACTGTTTTGTTAAATTTAACTTGGTTGTGATTTCCCCCTTAAAATTGTTCCAGTAGGAACCATTAATGAATATAAACAACAATGTTTTAAAGCAGATATATGTTGAAGGGACTACTACAATCATCATGCTGGTGTGATTGTATGCATCAAAGGGTTAAATCAAGCATTTATGAAGTGCTTTAGAGGAGATTTCAAAAAATCGAGATATATATTGTGATTTAGCCTAAAAATATAACGATATAGGCCATATCTCTCAGCCCTAGTTGCCACAAAAAGCTACCCTTAAACTTTTTTTAAAGTTATTATCCAAAACGTTATTATCAGACATTTCCTCACCTGAACGCCTTTCAAGGTGGCCTCAAGGTAACTTTCCAGTGCCCATATTTGCCTGAGGTAAAGCATAAGCTTAAAGAAGGAAATTTTGTATTTGAAAAAAATGCTGCCGCTAACCAGAGATCAGAAACATGACATCATTGAAAATATTGCGGTGGCGATTTACAATTTCAAAGCCTACCCAAGGGATAAAGACATGTCCAAGCAGCAGAAGCTCTTGTCACCAAACACCCATGTCTGAGAGTGCTTGCCTCAGTCAATGGATGGTATGGATGGAAAACGAATATCAAATTTAAGATCGGAAACTACCGAAACAAATTGAGAAAGGCAGGTTGCATGGAAGTTTAGGCCTTGATGATGGGAAACTCATCAAGAGAACCAAGAGTGGTTGCTCTGAATGATTTACTGCGGTAAATAGGAAAACATGCCAATTATTCTGTTCATGTTTTGATTTGAGGCATAACTTCTAGCAGCTTACTATGTCAAAGCACACAGAATAAAATTTGAAAGTTATTTCTGAGTGTCCTGCGTGAGTTAAATGAAGGACCATTGTAAAATCTTATAGACTTCAATAGTCTCAAAGACTGAAATCTTGTTTAGACATGGTATATATATTGAAGGAGATGCAACATAGCACAGATAAACACAGTTTACCTTAATTGGTAGCTTTTCTGCTGCTGAGCTTATGAATTCTCTCATCTGCCCAGGTCTTTAAGTGACATGTTTTTTTTTTTGTGCCTCATCTGTAATGTTGTAACTCTTGTCATTTGGTCTCTTTATATTAAACAGGCTTTTTTTTTAACTACATTATTGCATGTAGTTTGGTTCTTAATTATATTTGTTGTAAAACCTTTAAAACCCACAAAAAAATAAAATAGTGCATTTCTTACGACTTAAAAATTTTTAGTTAATTTAAAGCACATTCATGATTTAAAAATTATATATTTTTATATATAGTATAATATATAATATATATATATATAATATATAATATATTCATTAAGTTTGTATGACTTTAAACTTTGAGTTGTGGTTAATTAAAATAATCAAATTAATAAATACTTATTTTAAGTAGAATATAATAATTTTTTTAAATTCATAGTTCATCAGAAAAACAAGTTATGAATACTTAAGACTTTTAAGTTTTCAAACTTACAAAAGAGGCAATCAGATGCCTCAAAATTTATGAGTTAGTAGAACTTATCCGGGTTTACAGTTTGGTGTACTACCCTGGACTCACCTGCATGCTGGTGCGGTTGCACTGGTGTGTGTTGGAGAACCAATTTCCCCCCTCATCACACTGGTCCATATCAAAATTCTGTAGACTGACATCTAGACGGATTACCCCCCTGGAGTGGAAAGATACACAAAAAATAACATTTAACAGTTATGATCACTTTTTGTCTGCTTTTCTTTCCTTTTAATTTCACTCTTACTCCCTGATGTGAGACAAATTACCAGTCCCAACAATAAATGCATCTCCATCAAGTATCCATTAGCATGAATCTCAAAAATATTATACAAAAGGTAATCATCTTATCATTCAGCAAGTGTTCAAGCAGCTTATTTGTTAAATACATTTTATATTGCGGTATTTATTGTAAATTTTGTCGACACTTGATTAAAATTAATTTCCCATTCCTCTAGTTTTGAGGGTAAGCAATAATTATCCAATTTTTACACGATTAGGTTTTCTGGTTATTTATTTTATTTATGTAAAAATGAGACAATTTTTTGAAAAAGATATAAGCATGTTTTTATAAGCAGGGTTTTACACATATTCATATTTTCTTGCTATGTAATGACATAATGATAATTCATTACATGATTTATCTTTATTGCGAACTAAACAGAATAGTGTAACAGTTATGGTTTGTTAACAACCCTTCTGGGTTCAAAACAAGGAATCAGACACCATCTGAAAAGAAAACGTGCTCTTTATTTCACACAAACACTTACATCCTGCCTTTAGAAAGGCAGATCAGGCTGAGAAAAGAACTATTCAAATACAGGGAAAACACTGGGGGGCCATCCAGAGCCCGAACACTCCAACTCAGGGTGGGGAAACCAAAGACAAATCAAATGTACAGAAACAGCAGACATTAGGCAACAGTACATAATTAATTCATAACAATTAACAAACACTTAAATAATTATTTACAGTACTTCCTCTAACCTACCAGCAGCCCCTACGGAGATGGCCGCATATTAATCGAGAGGGGCAGGGCTGCCGTTCCATCTCCGTTACAATTGCTACCATATATGATAGCAACATATAGATAACTTACTTCTATTAAAAAACTATAATCCCTTTAATTGGCCCATTTAGAACAAGGAAAAAATATTTCTATGCAATTCTTTATTTAGCCTTAAAACAATACACTATAGTTAACGTAATAACATTTTTACTTGGTTTTAAATATTACGCGAGAGATTGGCACTTCTGCAATTAACGTAAGAATGGGAAAATAACGCTTTGATGAGATTTACACTTTATGAACAATGAATTAGGTAAACTCAACTAGAACCATGTTAGGCCCCCCTCCAGAACTGCCTTCCATGCACAGATTCTACATGGTGTCGGAAACATTTCACAGTGATGTTAGTCCATGCTGAAGCGATGCAATCACACAGTTGCTGCAGACTGGAAATCAGTACATGCTGTGAACAGTCCATTCCATCTCATTCTTCCAGTAGGATAATGTGCCATGTTACAAATCATGTATTGTCTCAGAATTGTTCCAAGAACATGACAGCGAGTTTGGTTTATTTGAGTGGTTTGCACAGTCTCCAGACCTCAACCCAACAGAGTATCTTTGGAATGAGATGGAATGGATTGTTTGCAGCATGAATGTACCTCTTTACAATCTTCTGCCACTGCATGATGCCATCGCCTCAGCATGGACTGTATAATATTCCTGACACCTTTTAGATTCCTTCCCCTGAAGATTTCTGGTTTTTCTGGGGGCATTGAATGGTCCGACATAGTAAGAGTGTACCTAATAAATTGGCTAATGATTAGATAGAGTAACATTTTAAAAATCAGTACAGCATCTCTAGGTAAGGGAGGTTGATTTGTAATAGTTCAAGGCTCCATTTTTACTAAACACTTTACACGATTCAACATCTATGGACCAAATGTAGATAATTCAAATCTTTGAGGATTTGTTTTTGAAAGGAACCTATTTGGCCCCCAAATAATTATTGGGGGAGACTTTAACCGAGTACTCGAGCCTTCTATCAACAGATCTTTGAACAGACACACAAAATTGATTTAAAAAACCATTACTTCTTATACATGTCACTAACAGAGAACACAATCACCCCATAGCAATACCCACAGATTCCCAAGGCAAAGTAAACTCTGCTCATGGGTTTTCATATCACTGTTACACTGATGAACTTTTTCTCTCATTTTACCCTTTTACAGATCTTTGCGATTCTCCCACGCATATCCACCTGCCTCCAGGATGTATCCACATGGATGTCTGATCACCACCTCAAACTCAACATGGCCAAAAAGGATCTGCTGTACCTCCCAGCCAAGCACACTCCTTTCCAAGATGTCTGCATCACAGTGGAAAGCACCACAGTCTCATCAAGCCACACAGTCAAGAACCTGGGATTCACCCTGGACCATGACCTGTCCTTCAAAGAGCACATCGCTTCAGTGACTTTATCCTACAGATTCATCCTCAGTAACATCAGGAGGATATGTCCTTTCCTCACCGAACAATCTGCACAGCTCTTGGTCCAGGCACTGGTGATCTCATGCCTGGACTATTGCAGTTCTCTTCTGGCTGGCCAGCCAGTTTCATCGACCAGACCTCTCCAGCTTATTCAGAACGCTGCTGCTTGGGTGGACTTCAATTAAAGGAAGTTCACTCATGCCACCCCCTCCTCATCAAACTCCACAGGCTCCCTGTTGCTGCTCGGATCCACCATAAGATCCTCACCCTCACTCACCAAGCTACCACCTTATCAGTTCCTGACTACCTCTGCAAGCTATTCTTGGCATACAACCCCACCAGGTCCTTGCGATACTCCACTGCCGGGCGCTTAGTGGTCCCTTGGTGAAACGCCCTAACTGAGACTGTCAGACAGTGGGTAGTTTCTATTACCTTCAAGTAGAAACGAAAAACTTGCATCATCCAACAATACCTCACACTACGTCGTGAATCTCCCCAAATGATTGCTAAATTGATGCTTATGTTTATTTTGTATGCAATTTCCTTTGTAGCACTAGTTTTTTTTCTTTCTTGTCGCAGTACTTGTCAGTGGGGTACTTTAACCCCTGAACTACGACAGTATTGCATAAGAGTATCTGCTAAATCAATAAAATGTAAAATTAAACCAACCGCCATTCTAAAGTTATATTTTTAAAATGATTTAAGAAAAAAAATACTTTAAAAATGATGGCAGCTTGAATGTTATTTTTTATTAAATATTTGTAAAAGTGGCAGAAGAGCAGAAGTTTAGAAGTCTGAATTGGGTGGATGAAAGTTCTGTCAATTTGCTAGGAAAGTTTTAAAAAAAATTTGGGGGGGTTAACAGTTTATGGTTGCCATATATGGGTACGTTCTGGAAATGTTGAAAGAACATTCTCTGATAAGACCATACTTATCAACTTGTTATACTGATCAGTTCTCTTGCACATGGACATTTGAGAATTACGACAGTAACAAACCCTAAAACCACCACCCTTATCAGGTGTGTGTGTGTTTTTAGGTATGTATGTATGTATGTATGTATGTATATATTAGTGACAACTAAGTTTAAACAGGACAGTACCAGTGTGTTACAAACAAAAGCCTAACTCCTTTATGGAGTGCTAGCTATACAACTATCCCTCACCAACAGGCCAGGCAGCTAAGCTGCTTATTAGCTTAAAAACCACCAGGACTTTTAACTTCTGCTTTCACTTCAGAACTCACTGTCCAACTCTCCTCAACCAACTGGTTGAGCCTGCCTTTTTTTTTTAAAGGCTACCAATTGGTTTAATTGAAGGCAGCTGTTCAATCAATTATCTAATTAATTAACTTATCTAAAATGGCTGCCCATCCGTCCCATGCCTCCTGGGAATTGTATTCCCACTGCACCAGGCCAACAGGACAACATTACCTTAAAATGGGTAGAGGTTGCGCAAAGTCAGAATACTCGACCACGGTGCCCCATACTTCACCACAATATATATACATTTTTTTAAATGCCAACCTCATTTAGAGCAGCCAGCTAAGACCAGTTTATCTGAGACCAGTCCATCGCAAGTGATACAAAGTAGTTTCAACTGAACAGTCAATTTGTTGAACCAGTAACAACGATAAAACTAAATACCGTAACCATGACTTGGTGATGAAAGAACCTGGAATTATTTATCCGTCAGTGAAGAAACCTATACTGTAAAAAAACATTTTAACTTATGTGCTAAGTAAAACAATTTACCTGTGTTAACAAACACTACCTGTGTGGCATGCAATTAAGTTGAAGTAAAGCATAATTTCCCAGTACGCAAAATAATTGCTGTAAACATTTGAAAGTTTAAGCTTGAAAGTCAAGCTTTTTTGGTATCTGCACTTTCTGAAACATTTAAAGGCGAGAAAACAAACTCCACACATATTTAAAAGATGACAGTTGAGCATCATCCAATCAAAATACATTGCACGCTTGGGCTCCAGTAGGCAGAGTTTGGTTGGTTATTCACCTTTCAGGCGCGAATCACTATAATGTTTCACATTCCTGCATTGTGGAAATTTCAAAAGGGAAAGGCTTTTGTTTGGAGCTCTCATCGTTGATCTGCAAAATAAACGTTATATGCACACTTTAGTTAGCTAGATTTTAGCCATATTTAGCATTACCAGGTTTGAAATATGAGTAGCATTCATGCAAGCACTATATTTTCACGACGTAGTAACATGTTCAGACAAGTCCGATCCGAAATATGAACCCACCATTTAAGTGTCGGTGGGTGTCCTCATCCCCCAGCACTTGCTTGTCTCGTACTATGAACTAGATTGACAGCTTTGAAATCTCATGGAAGAAGTTTCCTGATGAATTAATGCAGGCACTTGGGAGACAGAAAAAGCCAAGTCCTCGGTTGCGCAGGGAAAGGGTGAGGGGTGTTGTTATAGATGCGATGAAAGTTTGTGCCTGTCAAAGTAAGAAGTATTTAATGGAAATTGCTAAAAGGATTATCGTAAAGTACTTGCAAGATGTAACTGAAAAGACTGTGATTGGTCCTGGATACTACTCCTTGGTCAAAACATTTCAGGCCTGAGTTGAAAACGCGAGAACTTCTAGCACACCGAAAATAAATAAAAAACACTGAGGAAATCCCAGCTGAAAAAAGAGTTGCAGTTCAAGATACATATGGATGCATTAAATGGGATGTTAAATGTATGCCCCTTAGTGAAACTGTTGAAAGTCAGCAGTTGAAGAAAGAGCAGATGAGTCTCTCACAAAAAACTGACTGGAATCAAGAAGAGGTGAAAGTTCTCATGAAGTCTACATACTACAGTCAACAAAAAGATATCAACAAAGGAACTGACATCGAAACCCTCACTTAAGTGTGGCCATTTTTGTTCCAGGAGAGTGGCATGGAAGTCCACTTTCAAGAGCTCACAGGGATACCAATTAAAGACACCTTCCTGGGTAGCATTGAAAGAAAAGGAAAAAGGCTGATGGACTTCATGAGGAAAGTTTGCGCAAGAACATGGGTGTATTACAGGCAGTCACAAAACTACAAGTTATGAGAAGACAGAGGAATGGGTGCTCAGAAGATGTGAAATACATCCTTCTGAGCATCCCCTTCTGTCCTATTTTGATGAGAAAGAAAAGCTCCTCTTTCATTATGTGGAAGAGACATGTCTAGCTAAGGGTGTAGAGTTATAAATCCTACCTGTGACACCATGGATTGTTGTGTGTGGTAAGTACATGTTTTTTTGATTACAGCACTCCAAAGTTTAATAAATGTGTATATTACACAGATTTTTTCCCCACAGGACTCTCATGCTATGCTGCTTTTCGATTCATGCTGAGTGTGGACAACAAGATTATGGATGATGACATCCATAATTTCATCTCCTCTATCTTTCTGATGTGAGGTAGTTACTACTGTTTCAACATCCACTACACTTTAGAACTGGCCTCAGTGCTCTTGCAGAGGTATGTAAAGATCTTTTTATTGGGCGCGGTTCATTTACTATGTGAGTTCATTTATAGAGTTTTCACATGTGTTTTTTCAGCATAAATCCTGAGAAGGGCACAAAAGTTGTGGAGAAGAAGAATAAAAAGAGAGTTCTTGTGCACGTTGTCCAAGAGTGTGCGCGTTAATCTCAGACCTTTCTCATTATGAGTGGTGCAAGACATTGTAAAGGTGGACTGGTTTTGTTCAGTAGGCTAATTCTGAGTTCATATTGCAATAACAGGGAAATGTCTTAGTTACTTGTTATAACCACAAGACAGCAAGTTAAGCGGTATAGAAAATAGTTGTATTGAGTTACATGTTTGATGGGTTTTTTTACATGGTGACATGCTTTTTAAAATGATTTACGTTAAATGATTTATGTCGTGCCTGGTTCCGTTCTGCATTTTATTGAATTGTTCTTCAAAGAATACTTCAACCAAAAATGTACAGATAATTTACTCACCCACAGGCCATCCAAGATGTGTATGTCTTCATCGGAACAAATACAAAGAATTTTAGAAAAAATGTCTCAGATATGATGCATTCTGATATGTTTTGAAACCAAACAATGGTAAAAGAAATGGACCAATATTTAAGACTTGATTAGCTATAATTCGCAGTTTCTGGAAATGGTGTAATGCCCCTGTATTGGAGCCTATCGAGGTCGCAAGCAGAAATAATGTTGTTTTAAATATACAAAAGTATTGTTTCTTTCAAAAACCTATAGCTTGGCTTCAAAATACATTAGTTTATCTACTGGAGTCACATGGATTACTTTGATGGTGCCTTTATTTACTTTTTGCACTCAAAGTTTTTTCAAAAATTCTTTGATGAAGGAGTTACAGACCAATATGGCAATCTTGCTGAAGCAACAGCAAGAACAACCTATTGCTCCTGCGAAGGATAGAGAGAAAACTCTCACTAAGTGTCTGCCAAGGCCTCTTAAAGCCAACAGTGAGACTGAAAATGGGTCATTCTCCAGCTCCAGCTACAGAAGCAGCTCATTGGCTGTGAAACCTGAGGTCCCTGTAAGAAAGGAACCCTCTGACTACAGAGTCAGTTCGCAAGAGTTTTTCCCCTGAGAAGTAGTACTCCACAGACACCTTCTGTGGGCACCTTCTTTTGTTATTGGTGTGGAGGGGACAACTGCTACGCATTGTGAGGCTCCGGAAGATTTTAACAAAGTGAACCAGAAGCTACTCTGTTCGATGCAGAAATGCAGGGGAGCCAGTGGAGGCTCCCGAACACTATCTCCTAGAAAGGCTGAAGTGAAGGTCGCTGTGAAGAAGGCCACTTCACAACTGCCTGGCGTGCCGAGAGAACTAATTGGGCCAACTTCAGTTGTCTCTGTAAAGATTGAAGGTCACCCCTGTCAAGCACTTGTAGACAAAGGCTCACAGGTGACTATTGAGTTTCAGGGATGGTGAAAAGCAGTGAAAACAGCTACCCCTATGAGGGCTATGTTGTAGTTGAATAGAACTCCCCAAAGAAGTGGTTGGAATCAAAGGGCCCATTTCTGTGCTGGCGTTGATTTGTTCTGAACCGTGAAATCACGACCAGATTCCAGTGATTATACGAACGAATGCCAACCTTTTCCAGCGACTTGCAAGTATGTGTGCCGAAGCAGTGGGCCCTGAATTCGTGGAAACATTGCACATTCCTTTATGCTCACAAGCTTACCAACGAAGAGGGAAGGTGGATCTCAAGCCTGAAGAACCCCAACGACATATGCACCTGGGATGGCAGGGCATCTTGACTTTTGAACCAAAAAGTGTCTCACTGACATAGAGTGCGCCATTAGTGGCTCTATCCCGCAGAATTCCGACATTCTTGTGATTGAAACAACCCCTGACTTAAGTGTACCTGGAGGACTGCTTGTGCCCAGTGTGGTTCTGCCAGCTAAACCGATAAGAGTGAACAAAGTTGTGATTCAGGTGTGCAATGAATCATCACACCCTGTAGTACTACCCAGCCGGACTGTACTAGGGAGTACAGAAGTCAATGAGATCTGCTAAAGCCTTGGACCCAAAGTTATTTGATTTTGGTGACTTGCCAGTCCCCTTATATTGGAAGAAGAAGCTTTGTGATAAGTTGGCGAAGAGGCCTAATGTTTTCTCCACTGAAGAATGGGATGTTGGACTCAATGGAGTGGAACACCGGATTCGTCTGAGTGACCCCAGACCATTCAGAGAACGGCCATGAAGGATTGCTCCAGCTGACATTGAAGATATGCGTCACCATCTACAGCAGTTGCTAGCTGCTGGCATAATTACAGTCCTGTAGCCCTTACACTTCTCCAATAGTGGTGGCCAGGAAAAAGAATGGAATGGTAAGAATGTGTATTGACTACCGCACTCTGAATTCCCATACCATCCCAGAACAATACACTACCCCCAGAATTGATTACACCCTGGACTGCTTGTCTGGTAGTAAGTGGTTCTTGGTCTTAGATCTACTCAGTGGGTACTATCAGATTGGCATGGCTAGTGAAGACAAAGAGAAAACAGCTTTCATATCTTCGCTCGGATTTTATCAGTTTGAGCACATGCCACAGGGAATCACTGGAGCGCCTGCAACTTTTCAGAGGCTTATGGAGAGTGTGGTGGGAGACATGAACCTGCTACAAGTGCTGGTGTACTTGGATGACATCATAGTCTTCGGGAGAACTCTGGAGGAGCATGAGGTGAGACTACTGAATGTGTTGGATCGTTTGGAAGCGCATAGACTGAAGCTGTTGCTAGATAAGTGCCAGTTTTGCCAGCCTAAAGTCAAATATGTTGGCCACATTGTGTCGGAAAAAGGCATAACCACAGACCCAGAAAAAGTCAGAGCAGTAGCTGAATGGAGATTCGTCAAGAACTATTCTGTGGTAGTGAGGCCCCAACACAGTACAAATGCAAAGCAAATAATACTGGAAAGCAGTATTTTAAAGTGTCTGACCCCTTTGGAGAGTGCTGGGAGTGCAGTCTTGTGATGAAGACTTTCACAGCATAATCAAATGTTTGACAAAAGCTCCTGTGTTGGTGTTTGCAGATAGCGAACAGTGATAGTGATCCTTCATACTGATGCCAGCCTGTATGGGCTTGGAGCGGTATTGTACCAAGAGCACACGGAAGGCCTGCGGCCTGTAGCATTTGTGAGCCGGAAGTTGTCTGATGCCAAAAGGAGGTACCCAGCTCACCAGCTTATCCACGAATACCTGTATGGTGCCAGGTTTGATGTGAGGACGGACAATAATCCCCTTTCTTACGTGTTAACTATGGCTAAATTAAATGCCATGGGTCATAGGTGGTTACCTGGCTTAGATTTTAGTTTATATTATCGACCCAGGAAGAACTATATAGATGCTGATGCTCTGTCCCTCCGAAAGCATACCAATGTCCCCTGCTCAAGTGAAAATGCTTGGTGACATCATTGGAATAAAGGAGTCTGCAATTATCCAGTCAGTATGCCTGATGGATACATTAGGTAGTTCGGAGGGATTATCTCAGGCCTACAGCTTCCCAACCATACTTAGTCATTGCCTCAGTTAAGTCAGAAAGACATGAAAAGAGCCCAGTTAGCAGACTCTGTGATTGAACAAGTCCACCAAGTGATTAAAGAGAACCCAGTCAGTGAGATCCCCTTTATCTGACATTTCTCTGCTATTGAGAGAGCAAGCTAGATTGGTATAGACAGTAGCAAAGATATCATGGGAGAAATCTTTTGTCTACTACGGATTGCCAGCCCTGATCCATTCGGATCAAGGGTCTGGCTTTGAGAGTCGGCTCATCAAGGAAATGTTGGGTTTGTTAGGGATCCAGAAGACCCGAACCACCCCATGTCATCCTGAAAGAGATCCGCAGCCGGAGCGTTTCAATAGAAGGTTGATGGATATGCTTGGGACTTTTGGATGTATCCAAGAAGAACTGGTGGAGCCAGCACATCAGTCAACTCGTCCATGCATACAATTGCACCAAGAATGATGCCACTGGGTATTCTCCCTATTTCCTAATGTTTGGGAGAGAGGCAAGTTTTCCAGTGGATCTGTGTTTCGGCATTTCATCTGACAATGACACTCAAGAAGGGTACCAGCAATATGTATCGAGGATGAAGACAGAACTGAAAGAAGCATACAGGCTTGCGATGCAAAATGCGCAGCAGATCCATGAATGGAACAAAGAACGGAACGATAGGTTTGTCCGTGATCAGCACTTGATAGTGGAAGACCGGGTTCTACTAAGGAATTTAGGGGTCCTGGGGAAGCATAAGCTGGCTGATAGATGGAAGTCTTTTCCACATTTGATAGTTTCTCAGCTCCCAGACTTACCTGTTCAACGAGTTAAACCTGAAAGAGGCAGTGGTCCTTGGAAGACACTCCATTGGAACCACTTATTGCCCATTGGGCATTTGGTGAAGATGTCAAATGTGGCTCAGAAACCCACCGTAAGTAATAAAGGACGTAATGGAGCCAGGGCTAGCCTTGATCATGAAACAAAAAGTTCACCAATGGAACAAGAGATTCCAAAGAAAGTTGCACCTTACTCATCAGATTCATCTGACCTACACAAGGCTGGAATGGGCTACAAGACCATCGCCAAGCAGCTTGGTGAGAAGGTGACAACAGTTGGTGCAATTATTCGCAAATGGAACACAAAACAACTGTCAATCTCCCTCGGTCTGGGGCTCCATGCAAGATCTCACCTCGTGGAGTTGCAATGATCATG
>JAOVYW010028681.1:16549-30064 GCA_025775045.1 Hiodon tergisus
GCTATAGAGACATGTCGTACTCCAGCGTTAGCAGAACTGCGGCCCCCTGTACTGCAGTGTTTCAGGCTATAGAGACATGTCGTACTCCAGCGTTAGCAGGACTGCGGCCCCCAGCACTCACCTTGTGTGCCGTGTCAGCAAACTGCTGGGCACTGTTCATGAGCTCCCCGGTCTTCTCCTCGGCCCGCCCCAGCCGCTCGCCGCGCTCATTCAGGGCCTGGCTGGCCTTCTGCACAGCGCTGGTCACGCTGCCTGCCGCAGTATGCAATATGCTGTTACCTGGGGAGAGCACAGTGGAGATGACTTAGAGAAACCGAGGGCCCCGCCCCTCTCCTCCGCTGGGCCAATCATAAACAGCTTCTTCGGGTCCCACGTTTCCATGCAGAAAACCGAGAAGGAGCTGAGGGCGCAAATGGGCTAGAATTCGACATGTTTATAATTAACAATAACACATTCTATATAACCAACAAGAAACCCGTTTCAGGTTTTACAGGTTTAAGCAGCGCACTTGGATTGAAGTTAACACGGGGCTGGCCAACCCTGACCCTTAAAGGGCTATGGTGGAGGCCCGTCTTCCAAATCAGCACCTTATTCAACCCTGACGAAACTTTAACTAAAACATTTAAAGGTGAGCAGGAATGATACTGCGTAAACACTGCGACCCCCACAGGATTAGCGTTGGCCACCGCAGGGTGAGAATTATCAAAACTTTTTCACGGACAAGCGGGAAGAAGTTTTATGGAGACATGGAAATGTATGCAAAGCATTTTGGGAAATGGCAATTGTAAATATATTAAAACAACTGTTTATTAAAACCCTAGGATAAAATCCTTCACACAAGTGAAAAATATTTTGTGTTATTCAACCGAGAGGATTGGGATAGGGGCAGGGCGTAGGGAGCACACATAAGGGGGAAAATGTATTCCTCAAATGAAAGGTTAGGGTGGTATCAAAACACACGGATGACCTGATCCCACAAGCTCCAGCTCGTACTACTGTAACCGGGTCTCCAATTGTTCCGATCGCTCGTACCCACAGTGATCGGAAACAAACAGAAAGCCCGTCCCCAGCGTGCGGGGGGGCGCTCATCTGGAGCGTTTCCACTGCACGCTCCACCCCCTCACCCCATCCCACCGCGGCACGCGGCGCCCCCACATGCAGTCACGCTCACTGGGCGCCGTTGTTCCGCTCCGGGATGGGCGGAGGCCGTTTCTGACCGGGGAGAAACAAGGGTGCTCCTTCTTCTCTGAGGCGGAGTCCCACCAGTGCGGTGGGGGGGGAATGACACAATACACAAACGGGGACAAATCTTTAGCCACTCCAGGGAACAAAGCCGTCTTCTCAATCCAGGGGATGGAGAGAGCACAATTGGGAACAGAGACCGATTGCTGCCAGGGCTCAGAGACCAGGACAGCGTCTCTTGTCCACCCTGCCAACCAAACAAATGCGCCTTGCCAACACGGCTGCAAAATAATGAGCACATTAAAATGCAAACTGTAAATTGTACTTTTATACAGTTGCATCATGCCCATTGCCAAAACAAATGTCCTCCTTTGGGAACAATGACGTTTGCCATTAGATGAATCGCTGTGTTTGGTACTCAATGCGGAAAGCAAAATGTGTTTCAACAGCTTACTCCGCTAGTGTGGTCCTCCGCAAGAACGTCCCATACCAGTTTTGAGCATCATTCCACGTTTCCATGAATCGGTGGGAACAACGCCAACGGTGGCCTGATCTGCTGCACGATATCGTCTCCTCCATCTGCGCCCACGGAAAACAAAGAGCGCCCGACCGCTGACGGGACTCCGAAAACTCCAGGGGACGTGCCCAGAGGAGGGCAGGATAAGTCCTTATTTTATAAAGGATAGTTTAATCATCTAAACCCCACCTCCACCAGCAATGGGGCAGAGGTGCCCCCAACACCCCGGTCAGAAAGGGAGAATCTGAGATGTACAATCGCACCCTCTCTGATCGGGAGGGAGTTATGGTGCCGTGAATGGTCACGGCAGAACCAAACGCCACATTCGGTAGATTGCGCGTTGGCATCAGAACATTGCAAGTGGTTCGCAAACCGTCGATATTGAAAATCCTACAGGATTTCCCGTTTGTCTCTTCTTCTTTTTTTCCCCACTAGAGGGCTAAATGACTCCAGTTCAGGGATGTCCTCTATGCTTGAGATGCCATGGTGGATGGTTTGGCAAGGTGGATGGTTCGGTAAAGGAGACTAAGCCCCAGACAGGGGGTGCCGTGCCGATAACATCTGCAGGTCCTCCAAGGTTGGGTTGTGAAAAGAGATGTCTGCTGCAGAACAAAACCAAAGATAAGCACCAGCAGGCTACGGCTGCACAAGTGGTCAACTCAATTCAAATAGAAAGGGCTGAGGACAGACCAAAAATAAACTCCAACGCAAAAGCCAATTACCATAACAACGAGTGCATAGATAAAGCACTGAAGTGGATTTTGGACTGCTTCACCCTTGTGTCGAGGTAAAAGCAATACAAAGGACATACACTTCTGAATTTGCTCGTTAATCTTGTTAAAAGTCATGGACGGTCGACATCTTTCTTCGTAACCCTCCAAAGTAAGCCTTAACGTCAGTTACGAACTTGTCATTCCTGCACTAAACTTCTTACCATCAGACTAAATCAGGCTAAATCAGACCTTCAGGTTAAATCTACAAAGACCTACGAGGTCACTGAAATCAAGAAGATTTCACATGCCTGCACATGTCTGGCTAAATAGTGAACGGTTAGTTATTGTCATTTTTCATCCGTTCGCGCCAAACACTGCCGACCGTTCACGTAAGACCTTCTGAGGGATTCCCTGGAGAGAGTGTCTGACTCTCTCACTGGCCCGGGACCCGGTGTGAGACCCTGCAGTGTCGAGCGCGTGCGAACGTTAGTCCCATCCAAGTATTCCTCCATTTCATGGCGTGAATTTCACACCTCGCGACGCAGGCGAGCGGGGAGGAGGCCACTCCAGAATGTCACCCCTCTCCACGTGGACCGGGGCAGGAAGTGGCCTCCTGCAGACGTGTGACCTTTCCAGCAGAACAGAGCCCAGTTTCCAACTGGCACACGGAACACAGCATTCCACTATGATAAATGTTAGAGCTCATTTATCACGGGAATTTGGACGCCAACTTCTTTCTCTCTAAATAAGTCTTTTCTTCGGGGAACTTCTAAATTCTGCAAAATTGCAAGCGGAGAGCATTGTGCTACAACTCTTCTCAAAGACCTTCAAGTAAATAAAGATGCAAGTTCTCAAGACGAAAATATCGGATTTAAAGCACAGAATATTTTCCCCCAAAATGCGATGTGCCACAATAACAGCAGTAACTTAACTACAAAGCCCAATTTCTCCACGGAATACATTACCAAGTGAGAGAGAAGGGTCAAAACCCAACCACCTATATGAACGCGTGTCTTCCTGGGGTTAAATCGGACAGGCCAAGAAGCCCAGGAGTGCACAGAACTCTCACAAGCTGCCCCCTGAACCGGACGACTCCGGGCAAACTGGGCCAAGAGAAATAATGTAGGTTAGAAAGCAGACGGACCACGTTATTTACAGAGAAGCTTTAGGGCAAATTAAATGGGTTTACTCCAAGTCCAGAAATATCTGCCCAACTATACCATCATTCCTCAAAGGAAAATCCAATCACTGTCTTTTTAATGTTTCTACAGATCTTGGAATAACATCATCACTTTGGAATTAGACCAATATTTGATAATTCTCCATTTTGTACAGCTTCCATCATAAAAATATAACTGTGGATTGTAAAACATTTAAGAAGCTCCTACATTGGGCAGATGTTAACCTTTTGGTTGTGAAGTCATCCAGGGAAAATCCGTTACTCTGTATCTTTAAGCATACAAACTCCCGCCAAATTGCCAGCGGTGTTCTGGATAATTTGCACAACAGTTCTGGAAGATATCTGGACTTAGCACGGGCACTGTTAGAGTAAATGGTTCCACTGCCGGACACTTCCTCCTGCTTACCTTCCATCACACCACGGCGTGGGTTTGAAATCATCGATTTCCACATTCGGTTCAAAAAGATCTTGCAACGCAAAACGACCAAATTTACAGATTGATCTTCTGTGACAAAAAAATTAAAAATAAACAGAAAAGCGACACACAATTATATTTTACTGGAATGTTCATCACTGGGATAGATCGTTAACAGGTGTACAAAGGAATGTCTAATCATGACATTTGTTGATTTGTGGACGCCATTCAAAAGGGTGAATAACAATAACAAAAAGAACAGCCTTTCAAATTTAGATTACTTCCTTAGAAGATTAATAACTTTTGAACTGTAAAAAGTGAATACCAAGAGAAATGTTTATCAACACACCACAAAAAAAATGTATTTTCCCTCTTTGGTCGGCCACATTTAACACTCTGCATTAGACAATGGTCAACACGCTTCCGCTGCTCTCCAGAGGAAGCATCTTCAGCAGGTCAGTTAGCCCCGGGTCCACGAACGTCACCAGTCGCTCGCTGTGCCGGACCATTCGAGACTCAAATTCGGAGAATTCGGCTCATCTGAAGCCATACGACGGCAGAGCAATTAAATTTGTATGCCCTGTATATTGTTCCCACCCAATCAAGGCAAAATTTCACAGGCCATCAAGTTTTCAGAAACAAGCTCTGGCTCATTTCACACATAGAGAGAGCCTGCTACAGAGCGAGCTCCACAGCCTAGGCATGACGACGTTACCCATTACCAGCTGCACAGCGTGACAGCAGAAACCTATGGCAGTCTATGAAGGATTCTGGCATCAGGGAATAACTGAACAGAGTCCTTGCACAGAACCCTGAATTAATTTACAATGTACCAATGTCATGAAGGAGGCGGACATCCATCCAGCCAATGGGTCAAGAGCAAAACGAATCTGTAAGACAGCAACAAATGGCAGATGGTGCACAGTTCTGTTTTCTAGCATAAACCGAGACCCTTTAAGCAGTAATTTATTCATATCAAATTAATAAAAACGGCCTATTGGGGCGGAGGAGGGAGCACAATCTAGGCATCCTACCAATAAAACCTTTCCCAGTTGACACTGAATTGCCATCACTCAAATATCACAGCAGGTCACGAGAAAAGGCAATCAAAGCCTCTCTGCATGACACCCTGCGTTATAAATCCTACAGGCTTGGTGACCTACTCAAACAGCAGGGACAATTACACATCACCGCCCGAACCCGAAGACCGCGGCACAAAGTGGAAAGCCACTGCCTTTTACGCAGTTCACCGAACGCGTGATGACAGACGTGCCGTTGGGCGGGAGCCCCGGTGACGGCACATGTCATCAGGACCTGCCCCAGGCCCAGGGCATGCGCGCGGCTCGCTCTTGTCACGCACGCGAGATAAGGGCGCTACAGTAGCCTGCCCGTGAAAGGAAAGCGACAGCTGGTTACAGGCGGTACTGATGCCTTTTCAGTAAGACAAACACCACACAGCTGCTCTGAGCTAGGGTGGGGTGGGAGACCATCAGATGAAACATGGCACAGCTGCAAAAGGTAATACTAAGAACAGATCTCCCGTCTTCCGTTCCTGCAGGCGTTTCTGTGCCCGAGCTCCCTCATTCATCACCGCCAAACAAGGCATGGCGTTCTATACGATCACTGCCAGTCCTCGGGAGAGACTGAGCGCTCCAGTGAACGAAGAGCCCGTGAAGCCCGGCCCTGGATTACCGCAGTCCTGCGGGATTTACGGCTCCCCTTCGCATCGCCGGCTCCTTAGGGCCAAGGGCACGGATAACTAAGCTAACTGATCGAGCCGGGTAAACCGAGCCCCAGCTTGGTGGAGACCTGACACCTCTGAGCCCTCAAAGACCATCACTGAGCATAGACGGATGACTGATGACGGGGGTGTCCCACACGATTATCGTCCCACACCTGAGCAGCTTCACGATTGTTGTTTTGCACTGGTGTGAGACTTAAACCGGGAGGGGCATTCAGGTCCGGAGCCCTCTTCTGGACTCAGTCCCATTTAAATCACTTAAATCTCCTTAAATACCTACGGCCTTATTCTCATTCCATAATTCACCTGACGAGAATCATCTCCATCACCCCCTGGCCTAAAATCTTCCAGGAAGAACCTCAATCACTGAACTTTGCTGGCGTCAGAAGCCCCGTGTCAGCAGATCGATGGATCAATACCTGATTAACCATCATCTACCCGCTTTCACTCAGGCTTCGTTATGAACGCTCATGTCTAACCTGTCCCTTAAATCTCACACTGCCAGGCCGCCAGTATGGACAATGCCCCCCCCCACACTTTTCTCAGCAGACTGATGCATTCATCTTCAAGCCAAAAAGGTTGGTTCTGTAGGGACCGGATTTTCTAAATCTTTCAGAAATCCATCTTTAATAGTGCTTATTACTCTACCATCTAATCATTTCAAAAGGGGTTTCATCCAAGAACATAAACAGGATTAAATTCCTTAGGGGTAAACCAGTTCGGCCTGATGAGCGTTCTGGCCCTGGGGCACCGGGGGAACAAAATTGAAAGGGGAACAACCAGAGGATCCCGGAGAACAGAAATAAAGCGTTCCTGAAGTGACTGTTCTCAGCGCCGAAAAGCAGCTATCTGTGCACCTCACCATCCCCCGGCCATTAGCATCCCTGATGAGCGGAATTTCACGTGCCGGTATAATTGACTCAGCAAGAGCGCTCCTTGCAACTGAAGCCAGGTGTCCTTCCTTAGCGTCACATCTCTCCCTCTCTCGTTCCTCACGTCGTGCATCAACCCCTCTCCCCGGTGCTCTTTGCGCTAATTAGCTCCGTCACATTATGCTTCCCCTCGACATTCCAAAACATTTTAGAATTCTGCATAATGCAGCCATTTGCATAAGATGTTCTTGGCTGGTGTGGGGTTGTTCGCCGATTATGGGAGATTTCAATAACCGCAATCAGGAAACAAAAACTACTGCTACTAAACAAGAAATGCATTGCACTCCTTTGTCGTAAATAGCAAAGTGCTACGGTAACAAAATGCCAGGTTTTCACCTGAATGTTCCCAAAGTGTTGAAAAACTGGAGTCGTTTCACTCGGACACCTTGCCCTGGGCAATGGGGGCGTTACTCTACCTCCCAGCAGTTTGGACTGGCAGTTGACGAACTCCGGCTTGCGCTCGCCGGCGTGTCGCTGGCAGGCATGGTGCAGAACCTGGACGAACATGCACTTCTCTCCAGCTGATCCTGCCACCCACTGGTCCAAAGCGTTGTCAAACAACAGGTCGAACTCCGGGCAATCCTGAGAGACAGGCGAGACGGGTCAGGGTGACCGGCTGGGGCCTGGGACGTAGAGCGCTGGCAGCAGGCCCCAACTCACTGAACAAGGGGATTGCGGCTGCACATTACATCCAAAAGTGGTCTGCTGGGGGCATTTTAACAGAGGCACGTTATTGCACAGGAGAGAACAAAGTGCTACGTGATAATGAATCCCCTTTCAAAAAAAAATTAAGTCTAAAAGACACACAATAGAGGAAGTTGGTACGATATCGCAAGAAATGGTTCCATAAGTTTCAGAAACCCAGTCCATCCCACCCCCACACCCCCTCTACGAGAACCCGAGCGCTCCCCCAACGCCTCACTCACTCTGCTGGGGTCGATGCCGTTGACCTGCCGGAGCTGGTCCATGGTCCACTGGGATCTCCTGGCGAAGGACGAGGAGCCCTCAAACTGTTTAACCTTGGTGATGGAGAGCTGGGGAGGTTTCTTGTTCGTCACTGGATGGGGGCAGGGGGAGAAGCTCAAGGGTAACACCCACATCATACAAAATAAAGCCTTCAATAAAATACGTACCGAGCTGTGCCTGTCAACGCAACTCAAAAGTTCATGTTTATCATCAATAAATAATAAACATTATAAAATCTGAATAAGTCAAGGAAAAAGTGCCGATCTTTTAACCAAAAAAAATACATGTTTTAACCATTAAAATGAGAACGTAAACAGGAATGGCAAGCTTCCGCCATTTCACTCTTTGCATCAGGAAACAGGAGGTCCAACAATGGACGGCTTCACTCCTGCCAACAACAACGCACACATTCCCCTGTGGCTTTACTCAGCCCGCACACAAGATGGACCAGTTTGATCGCTTTACTGTAGACCATTTACTTTGTCAGTATACCCGACTCCATGTATCGGTTAAATACTCAAGTAGCTGAGATCTAATGCTGCGGAAGGTGGTATTAAGTTTTGTAACACAGCTTCCCCATTACATTACATTAATCCTGAAAGTGGGACTGCACCAAAAGTGGTCCCACTGTAATTATAAATCTGGAATTAACCACAGTCAAAAGATCAGAGCAAAGAGACCACCCATCTCCAAGTCAGAAGTTCAAAGATCTTCAAGACCCATATTTGGGATACAAGTACATTCCTGATAAATTTAGCAGAACATTACAGCGAACCGCCTTCAGCAGATGTCACCCATGCCTCAGCCCTCAAAGTTCAGCCTGAGAGCAAGCACATAGTATCTTTGTGGGAATCATGCCGTCGTTTTTTAGGCCGACCCTTCGGTTTCCCCATCTGCACTGTGTCATCCCTTCCACATCAACAGGCCCTGGTAGGTCATCCACATTTCCTTAGTCAGCTCCATGTTCACAACACCATCTGGGAAGGGGTGTCATTTTCCATCATTGTTGTTATTCCAAAACTGGAGGGACTCACGGAACATGAAAACGCTAATCCATCCGTTTTCTCTCAGCGAGCAATTACTTCTCTGCGAAATGGAAAACACCAACAACAGTGTCTCCATCTGATTGGATAAGCCAACACAGCAGTTCAGGGGGGCAGTGCAGCGTGATTTATAAAAGCTGGCTTCAGGCCGGAGAACAAAAATCCAAGAGAAGCAGCGTAGCGTGCAGGCGTTTATACACTTGGTTTCTGCAGCTGGCCATCCTGCAAAAGGGGCAGTCTGCATACACTATGCAGAACATTGAGATACACCATGCAGAACACTGAGTGTTCACAACACAAAACAGAGGAAAAGAAATGCAATTCCTATAACTGCAGTTAAACACAAAACAACGGGCAGCAAACAATCAAAACACAGAGGCCAGCAAAACCAATAAAAACATAAAAGGTCGCTGGAGGAGGCCTAAAAACCCACAGGACACCGAACAAACAAAGCAACCATTTACGAATCTCTTCAGCAAAGCAGGGAAAACAGGCAGTGAAAAGACCAGTCAGGACACTCGGAGCCAGAACCTCTCAAAGGCGACACTTGTTTTGGGATAAGCTGAAGAGAAAATTCAATGTGGAAAGCGGAGATAAAAAAGGCTCGTCCTTTTTTCCAGAAGGAACACTGATACTGTTATCACTTCCTGTCATTCAGGACCATTGAAATGCACAAAATCCAAAGCCACAGCTGGTTGCAGTTCCCTGGATTGACTAAACCGGTGCCTAAAACGTCCTGCTTCTGAGTGGGTATAGTTTTCCTGACAAGTAAATATGTACCACTGTTAGATGCCGTTGAAGCCCTTTGAGATCAGCCCTGTAATTTTAACAGCATACATGGTACAGAATGAAACTATTCATACAGTTTAGAGAGCACCATCAGTTCCGAAACGCCAATGGTGGCCATCCCAGCAATTAGTGGCTAAAACGGGACTAAAAACACGTAGCTCACAGGCTTGGAGGAGAGTGTAAGTGACAAAGAACAAATACCGAGTTACTAGACACAGAGACCTTTATTAGGATGCAGCTACAAGGTTCCAGAAGCTACCACAAGTAAGTTGGGCAATAAGCTAGCTAAACTAGTAACTGAGGTATTCCATGTATATAGATAGTCACATTTATAAATTCAATTCAGTGTTGTCATTAAAACATTCAATGTTCACGTTTGTCGGCGCCTGACCGTTTTTCAGACCGGAGTCCATACGGGCGTATTCTAAGCAGATCAAAACATCATGTACAAGTTGATTGGTTAACACGCAACAATTTGCAAAGAATGAGCGACGGATACATTTATATGTTCAATTAATATTTAATAGAGAGAGCTACATAGTGCTGCAAGGGCAATGCAAACGGTGTACATTAAACGTTCGTCTCACATCAGTGCAAGAAAACCTTTTATTGAAATAGCACGACGGTGCTCGCAATAGTTTTGCCCCGCCGTTGAAACATTGGCCGCCAACTAAGTCTTCTTGCATCCAATATATAAATGCCACTTTTTATGCAAAGTCTGCAATCAATTTTAGTGTTTTTATAACCAGAAAAGGTGAATTTATATTTTAAGTTTTGCGTCTCTAAAAAAAAAATAAAAAATGTATTAATTCGCATACATTCGCACTGTAAAAAGTTTTTTTACTTTTGGTAAGCATACATTTGAAAGCAGAAATATTAACTTTTACTAAAAAACTGTTTGAATGGGGGAATTATTACTTTTACTGGAAACTACTCTCAGATAATTCCCCTTTACTTTTCAAAAGAGAGGAACTTCCGAGTACTTTCCAGCCCTGCGCGCTAGAGCAAGCACAGGGAACGCGTTTTATATCAAAGCGATTCGCAGTGACTCATCTCCCTGCGAAGTTGAATGGCTCCGAGCGGCAGGCGTATCATTATCGCCCTCCGGGCTTTGTGGCAGACCGCCGAGCGCTTTGTCAAGTCCCCGCACGAGCGCTATAGGCAGCAGGCCAATCTCTCATTATGGACGGCGAGCTGAGCTCACAGAACAACGGACATTTTTTAAAAAGTTGCAACGGTTTCTGTAAAGCGAAATGAAAACTTCAAACGTAAGGCTTCCTTATCGCCGTTTGAGTGACGCGTCTAATCATTTGTATCCACTATTCGAGTGCGTCGCCCCCACCCCACCACGGTGAACTTCGGGCTCCTACGGTTGTGTCAACGCTCCGCCGCGCTCATGCATCGAGTAGAAAGGGTTGGATTAAAATGTGTGCGTTGTCAATGTCTGGGGAAAGAATGGGCGGTCCGTCTATCGCGTCTCTAACAGTTTAGAAAAACAACAACTGCTTGCGTTTAAGCAATGCTAACACTTATAGACTGCATTTGTCTGCAGGTAGACGCATACGTAAGAAAAGCCGTCTCGGTTAGGCTGAGCGGCACCCGACAGCCACTTTCCCAATGGTGACGTTAGTTATTACAATGCCAGGATTGCAAAAGAAAGAAACCAGCCACCGCAATTCCGTTACCTTAGCTCTAAATGACACTCAAGGGCTTTAAAATGGGGAGGAGGTGGGGGAGGGACAGTGTATTCCTGGCTGCAGTGAGGCAGAGTTCATTTAGGGACACTGCAACCAAGCAGACACCTGACACAGAGCCCAAGCCCTCACACATTTTTATAGCTTCACAGTAATATGCAATCGCACTTCCCCATCCTGCACAGCTTCCTGGAGAGAAAGCTCAAATCGCTCCGTCTACGGTTAAGAAAGCGCCGAAACAGAACACACGCACAACACTGGAACGCGTGCAATGCTTTGAGGTTCTCCTTCACTCCTACATCAAGTAATCCGTCTTAGTCAATAGGCCTTGGTTTGGCATGTTGAAAAAGGAACATCAAGCTATTGAATGGGAAGCCCTTTCTGCCATGCAATTACAACCAGCCAAAGGGGTTCCACAAAAGGCCCTACGATTTTAAAACGGTAATTACAGAATTGCGCTACTGGTTCTCATCTGTCATTCTCTTTGTTGGCCGGCCCAGACCGGCCTACATTACTGAAAAACAAACATCTGAATTGGGAGTTGTATTCATTAGCATTTTCCACCTGGAATTTATCATTCTAAAACTCGTAAGTAATCAAACAATGACGAAACAAAGTATACTGTTGTGTAAACCTTGTACCAGGGATATATACTGATATTATTCTGCTTTTTACTATTCTGAGTAATCACCTGTGTGACTTGAAGGACTCATTGTGTTAATGCTAAGAGATAAGACTGGTGGTGTTAATTAATCAAACACAGAACAAGTACCCGGGAGGATTTTAATGAGCACATTGACTGGGTAACAAGTTTGGAAATCAATAATATAATGGTCCAGAATTTGTTTAAATGTATCCTTGACTACACATGCAGATCTGTCCTTTACCGTTTCACAGAAACGAACATCATAGACGTAGCGCTTTTGCCAAAATACAAGCGATATCGATATCTGCACAGATCACATCCGTGGCGTCTTCAACGCCCAACAGCAGCTTTTCCAAGCAGACTGCTTCCCTTGCATTACAGACTTTTTTTACGCGCGTCGAAGGGAACATTTAATGTTATGGCCCACAGATGGGCCAGCCACCAAATACAGTACTCTATCCTTGAAAACGTACCGCAGAGGTAGCAAAAAATTGGCAAACAACGAAATAAAGATTTCGGAATATGATTAATGTAGACACTGTAGAATGGTTAGCGTCCCTAGAACTGATGCATTCCTAATGCCAAACTCCATTTAATCCTCCAGAGACACAACGGGCTGAACACCAAGCAGGTAGCTGATGGCAATTTAAAGGCTCTACTGGGGACCAGGTGAACGGCGATTCAGCGCAACAGACAAGTCTGGTACACACATAACCTTTAAAGTGATGTTAAAATGTCATTCCTATAAAACAAAAGCACCATTTCCCTGACAATGTAGGCTGCGAGTGCATTCAAGTCCCGTCGCAAGGGAAAATGAAGAATCGTTTGGTTACCCTTCAGAATGGATGAAAAGTATGTAAAACCAGACACTTTTTAAAAAAGTTTCTCCAAACCAGCAAGCGAGGCTTTTGAATGCATTTTCTTTCTCTTTTTTCTTTCTTGCATGGGAAATGTCAAATTTGTTCATTTTCCAATTGTATCACCACATTGAGATGAACTGCAACATCGAACGGCAAAACCCCAGAATCGGAGAACCGCGGGAAACCACCATATAAGCAGAACCTGAGAGCAGGTCTTGTTCCTAACATTTATATTACGATTAATCACGGTCGAAATAACTTTTCAGACACCGGATTAATGTGTAACGAACATATGCAGTTGATGTGATGATGATTTCTATATTCAGTAGTGCATCTGAGTGGGACCTTTGCGGGGGAAAAATATTACAGGAATCAAAAAGCTTCAATTGAGCGTTGATTAGATGAGGCTCTTTGACACATCCATGATCCACTGTAAGGCAGGCTGCTCTACGCTGCCCCCGCAGGGAAAAACAAAAGGCTGCGTCACCAGGCTTTGAGGAAGTATCAAAAGGGACACAGCTACCCAGATCGCACCATAAAATATTCATTTAGCGCCGCGCCATTGACGTTCTCATTCTTCTAGGTCTGACAGCATGATTCAGATGGGAATAACTCAATTACACTGGAGCAGATCCATCTCAGGGAAAAAAAGGACAAAATGAAGGCCGTGGAAGTGGCTCTGGCTGGGGGACACCAGAGCTGTCCAAACAGCAGCCAGAACATTCCCTTTTTATATTCGTTGGGACTTTTACCGCAGCACGACAGACTTCATTTACATGGAGTATTTATGGTTATGGTTAGTGGGGGGGGGGGGGGGGGGGGGGGGGGGGGGGGGGG
>JAOVYW010028701.1:0-30056 GCA_025775045.1 Hiodon tergisus
GTAAAGCGTCTTTGTGACATGGCAACATGTGAAAAGCGCTGTATAAAAATAAAATTGATTGATTGATTGATTGATTTTGGACTAGCTTGTGAATAGCAGTTTATAAAGTCACCGAAACCATTTTATGAGCAGCTTGTAGGGGTTAGACCTATTGTAGAGGTAAACATATATTTTTGTGTAACCTGGTCATGCAATAATATTGAAGAATATGAAGTGTCACCTCTGACCATTTACCAAAATGTACAATAGTATTCTGAGTGGGATTTTCAGAAAGGGGACTAACTGTTGTTAGTAATGGTGGAACAAACATGCTTTTTTATATAAAAAAAACTAAACAAAAAAATATATTAGTTTGGATATTCGTTTTGAAAAACATTATTTTAAGTGGAGAGATACTCTGGGAACCCACCGCTTGGCTTTATTATTATCATTATCATTATTATTGGTCGATCGGGGGTCGGGTGTCAGGGTGTGGCTTCAGTATGAAGTATTAGGATGTTTTTCATGTAGCTACTCTCTCTTTGTGTTATTTTTTTTCAGGCCCCAAGTGAACGTCAGGAATTCAGACATGAGGTATGAGATCAATGGTGCCCTCACTGTGTCTCAATATTTTTTTCCCTGTTTCCGAATTCGGTGTACGTAACGTTTGTGGTGCTGCACACTATCTCTTTCTATCTACCTTTAGGTCTTGCTGTACTCTGAACGGAACTTCCTGGGTAGCTGTCAACTCTGTGATCAGGATATGGAGGCTTTCCCTGATGACTTTTGTGTCAAATCCTGCAGAGTGTTGAGTGGAAGGTGAGATAGGGGGGTGTGGAAAGGCAACTTCAACCAAAACTAAATTAGCTGGCTAGTAAAATCTGCAAATGAATGTGCTAAATGTAAATTAACTTTTGTGAGAAGTTTTCACTTATTCATCAGGAAGAGATTAGCTGTGCGCCAGCTAGCAGGTTTGAGGAGTGGCTGCAGTTTGGACCAGTGTTTATGGTTTGGGACTTGTAACCAGAGGTGCTATTGTACATCTCTGGCATAGTATGTTATTCAAGTCAGGTCTTCTAAAATGAATATGCCCTGTGGTAATAAGTTAGTCATATAAATTTCCAGTTTACTAATCATATCAAGCAGGATTTTGAAGACAGCCTGGTAATATTGTGTGGTATACACTCAAAATGTGTTTTATATTAGTATTATCTGGGTTCTCCAACCTTCACTGGTTAATTAGAGAATCCCCTGGCTCTGTTTCATTGTTGCACCTGGTGAGTATTAATCTCAATGTTTGTCATTGAGGCACAAGCTCTCAATGTCACTGAAGCTAAAATTCCCAGTATTTGTCACTGAAGCACAAGCTAAGGACACAAGCTTAGGACACACCAGTCTGGTAGGCTAGCTCTGTGTCATCAACAGTAGACTGGCTGTATTTATTATTAATTTTTTTACATTTAATTGTAATGTGGGCTTTCTGTTGCTTATTGATAGGTGTCATGCTGTCTGTACAAACCTGTTCTTACAATATTAGCTTTAAAGAAACCCTTTTACACTTTGTTTCTGTTTGTGTTTTCAGTTGGGTGGCATATGAAAGCCGCCAGTTTTCAGGAAATTTGTATGTACTGTTGGAGGGGGATTATCCTAATTTATCCAGCATGGGCTGCCTACCCGACTGTTCTCTGCGCTCACTCAAGACCATTCCACTGGTGAGGGCAAACCCCCACCCACTGGATTTCCTGTCCTTTGTCATTGTCCAGTTTTAAACTCTGTTAACACTATACTTCTTACTCACGTTCCCCGTTTACACTTTTCTCTCCCTCCTCCCCAGATGTTTACCGTGCCCTCAATTTCGCTCTTTGGCTCAGAGTGCTTCGAGGGTCGGGAGGTCACTGTAGACTCACAGGTTCTGAATGTGCTGGAAGAAGGCTACAACAACCTTATCATGTCCATCAGAGTGAAGAGAGGCTGGTGAGTGTAGGACATACTCACGCTTGCGCACACACATTTTGAATACATAACAATGCAATCCATGTAACTTGGTAAGGTTTAAAAGAAAATACTTGTTAAAGGGACTATTAGTGTTGGCTTACATCACAATTTTTTGGTTAAACACTTTTCCTATGCAATTAAAAGAGTAAACATCCTGCAGACAGAAGTACATGTCTTTGTGTGTGTGTGTGTATATCGGCGTCACTGAGGAATCCTTTCCTTGCCATGCCTCTTGGTCAAAGCTGGGTGCTGTGTGAGTACAGTAACCTTAGGGGGCGTCAGGTCCTGCTGGAGCCCATAGAGATATCCAACTGGCTCAAATTCAGTGAGATGCCCAGCGTTGGCTCCTTGTACCCCATCAGAGAGGTTGGTATCTCTTCCCTGCCTCTGTATCTCTCTGTGTGTACCCTACTCCCTGTGTCCCTTCTGACTATATCTTTTCTCTGTGTGTGCCCTATTCCCTGTGTCCTCTCTGACTCTCTTTTCTTTGTGTGTACCCTACTCCCTGTGTCCTCTCTGACTGTCTTCTCTTTGAGTGTACCCTATTCCCTGCATACCTAACCTTCTTAGTAATGGTGTGGGGTTTCTTTGTTTAATGCATAGTTCAGACACCAAGCCATGGCTGAAACCATGTGGGTATGACTAACGTGTATCCAGATACTAGTTCAGCCTGTTTGTTTTTTTTGTCCTTATGGCATCCACGTAAATGATAGTGTGTGTGTTTGCCATAGAGGCGTCACTACTTCCGTATCAGAAACCAGGGGCGAGGCCACTTCCTGTCAATCCAGGGAGGTGTGGAGAAGATGAATTCTGGTCGCGTGGTGGTGTCAGAGCAGGTGGAGGGCATGAGCGATCTCTGGTACTACCAGGATGGGCTTCTTAAGAACAAGGTACTTCTTAGAGGATGCATGTAGGATTCAGGGATTTCATCTAAAATGGGTAATTTGCGGTGAACAATGCCATTTTAATTCATCAAGTCTTTTTAAAGGCAAACACATGTCTATTCGATCACTAAAGATCATGCCACAGTCAGCAAGAGATCCAGGGTTTATCGCTTCTCCAACGGTAACAGGGGAAGTCATTGTTTCAGAGAAAATGACAGGATGGATAATTAACCATAGCCATCACACTAGTACAAGTTCTCTGATGAGCTCTAACACAAACATGACTGTGTGTCTCTCTTCCCCCTCTCACAGATAGCCCCCTCCTTGAGCCTGCAGGTCATGGGCCAGATGGATGCCGGTTCCAGGGTGGTGCTTTGGTCTGAGACCCGCATGCCTGTACAGACCTGGTGCACGCAGATGAGTGGAACCATTTGTAGCCTGACCTTTGAAGGCATGGTTCTGGACATCAAGGGTGAGTCAGATGGTAGGCATGTGTCAGAGAGTGAGTGAGAGAGCAATGTAAATTGATCCCATGCCAGCAAAGAGAATTCAAGGCTGATGACCTGGTCCTTTTGTCACCTACTGATACTGTCCTTCCTTGTTTGAGAGAATTTAACTGTATCTTTGTGTGAGAATAAGAAACTGCCTCACTGTCTGCTAATGTGTCTATATGTATGTAGGTGTATCTGCTTGTAATGTTTGTTGGAAGGGCATGTGAGTGCACCTAAAGTAGGTCATGTCACCATTAAACCGCTGCAGTTCTCTTCTTGATAAGGTTTTTCTCTACCCCTACTTCCAGGAGGAACAACATATGACCGGGACCATGTGGTTATTTTAGGGGAGAGTGCGGAGAGACCTTGCCAACAGTGGGAGTTACAGCTGTTGTAACTCCTCACCCCTCACCCCCATTGGCCCAAAGTCCATTAACAACCCACCCCTCTCAAAATGTGCCTTCTCTCCCCTCAAGCTGTGAAAAAACCCTCAAGGACAATGTACTGATCCAGGGCTGATTAATGACTACTGATTTATGGGCCTTCATGGATCTCCACATGTGATATTCAGTCATTAGTCACGATTAGTCTTTGTGTCGTCACGAAGTCAAATGGTGCGGGGGGGGCTATTTACGGACCATATATACACAGTGGTGGTGGGAATTCTGTGGTGCTTAGTGTGACTTTAGTTGCTATGGTTATGATGACATAATAAGGTCCTTGGACTGCAGAGTTTTGAATGGGTTTTTGAACCTGCTGTCTTTGTGCCCATGGATTTATGAAGAGCTGTGAATTTTGTATGTGTCAAAAATGCATTTTGTTTAAATGCAATTTTTTCTTTATTATTATTGTTGAAAATAAAGCCTTGAAGGCTCTAATACACTGTGGACATTATCACGGGGTTATAATATCAGAAGATGTTAATATCAGTTATTCTGATATTCTCTAAAACAGTTGAACAACATTGAATACCATTAACATCTAAATGCATTGTATGTACAAAGAAGTCTGGGATATTCATTATGACCAAATATTAAAAGCTATACTTTCAGTCTCAGGTTACAATATAATATTAGTGGGGGGGTTAAAAAAATTAATAAAATAATGTCTTAGAAAAAATAAAAGTTTGTCTTTGAAAAAATTTAAAAAAAACAACGTCTCTGTGCCCAAGTTTGCCGCTTGGTGTAATATACAGCCTCTCTTCATTAAGGCTTGGCAAATGGTCGCTTTTTTAAGTTAATAAAATCCAAAAGGTTTCATGCTCAACAGATAAAAACAGTAAGCCTCAATTGGAAAACTAAAACAGTGGAGCTTTATTTTTTTATTTTTTTATTGTTAGTGTCGGAAAATGACACATTAAGACCATTTAAAAATACGGCTCCAGTTTAACTGGGTCAAATAATCTACTGTGGATTATTTGAAATTAATTTTTGGGACCATGTAGTTTCAGAATATATTAGATCATTTGTTTTTGTAGTGTTACAATTTGTCTTTTTTCGGGTG
This sequence comes from Hiodon tergisus, assembly GCA_025775045.1. Classification (NCBI taxonomy): domain Eukaryota; kingdom Metazoa; phylum Chordata; class Actinopteri; order Hiodontiformes; family Hiodontidae; genus Hiodon; species Hiodon tergisus. The sequence goes on from JAOVYW010028701.1 coordinate 4,853, forward strand.
TTTGTTGCTGTTTTCTGAAAGAGCCGGAATTGAATTGCCCTTTGGATACGTAACTAGCCTAATTCCATGTATGCATTGGTTGGATATTTACTTCAAACTCAATATTTCTTGCATGCAGGGTTTCAATTGGATTCTAGCACTTACTCTTCATTAACAATTATCAACTGTGGTGAAAGATATGAGGCTTTTTATGCATCTTGTTTTTGTTTTGTTTTTTCATGTTCAGTTTTACCTGTACATTATATTGTTTGTCCACAATCTGAGCTTTTAACATCAACCCAGTGGTAAGGTGAAGATCCTGTAGTTTCTATTTAATCAATTCAAGTTTTCGTTCATCTGAATATCCCTCAGTAACAGTGATGTCTAAATTAATCTGTCAGAACTTCCTTTGTTTTGCTTTTCTGGTTGCACCTGGTTGTGACTAAGTCTGAAGGGTAGAGTGGAGGTGATCTTATTAAAGGAATGTCAGTTGCATTTATGGTGAATCATATGTAGTTTTTATCAATAAATGTAAAAATCTAAATTGAGTGCAGCATATGAAACTTGACTGTGGCAATGTTAATAAAATGTTTGACATGAGAACATTTGAGTCATGTCTTTCATAAGGACTTATACGGGAAGTGTTTGTTCAACCGGCAGATTTAAATAAGGCTTTAAAGAAAAAGGTTTCTTTGGAATTCTAATTTCTTGTAGGCCCGTATACACAAAGGCAAAAACACACAGGCTATGTCTGAAATCGCCCACTCATTCACTCATTCACTATTTCCTATATAGTGAACGACAGTGAGTCCACTCAGCAGTGAGTGAACGAAATGAGTGAGCGATTTCAGACACTGACGTACATTCCCTGCGTCAGAGAGCACTTGGGAGCTGTCGCAGACATTTTGTCATGAACATTTCACCTGTGTGGTTTCATGAATTTTATCATCTATAAAAATATAATTTTATAATATGAAATTAAAATCTTTTACTGTGCATACCCCAGGAAGTCTGTGTTTTATTTTTGCATTGATGTATCATAATACAATTCATCTTTTTACATCAATGATAGAAAGAAAAGACTTCAACTTGTCATGTTTATGTATAACTTATTCATAAAAATATAATTGAACAGAATGAAAACGCTACTGTTATATAACAAAAAAAGAAATTGTAGAAAAGTAAACTACCAAGTGCACGAACACACATTTTCGAGGGGTTCTTCTTGTCAGTGTCCTCCACCCGAGTCCGGAGGCAAATTTGACACAAATTACAAAATTTACTATTTAGTGGATAGGGGGCAGAGGGTTGCAGGGCGCAATTAGGATTATTGACTTTGGTTTGTCCTCGCAACAGCAGATCAAAGTAATGAGTATATTTGATGTTTAGATCACAATAATATATAATATATAGTGTTCATGTGGCTGAATTCTATGAAATTCAATTATTCTATGTTTTTCTTTGCAGAAGAAAGGCCATAACAGTATGTTATATACTACTGGGAAATGGCTGTCAGTATCAGTTTTGTGATAATGGACATTTCTTAACAAATAAATATAAATATAATGATATAATACTCATAATCATAATCGTCTTATTAACTATGTTCAGCTACTGAACAAAAATATTAAATGCTAAAATAAATTAATGCAGTCATGTCATTGTCACAACTTCAACAAGAGAGATAGGACCTCAGCGCAGAGTTTCTTCAAAGGTATCTAACGAACCAAGTGAAGGTTCTGTCTAGACCTTGACACATTTCTCATAAATAATTGTTAAATTCATACACGGCTAAAATGAAGCAACCCTTTTTATCAATGTACACATACTGGCTCAGCACAGCTGGAAAAGGTCTCAGACAGCCCCCCATAGTACAGTGTGTTGTCCAGTCATGTGGCTATTTAAATCACTTTACGAAACTCAGCCAATCAAACCGAAGGTTTACAATGCATGTTTGAGTCTGATGTCAGAGAGAGTGAGAGAAGCAAAAGCGGAAGCTAGAAGATAATTATTGAATGGCTTGCGCAAAAGTCAGGAAAGTCGATACAGAAAATCGAGCTTTCAAAGAGGAGCACACAACAGTTACGACCTGCTTTCACCATATATTTGTATACGCCACATGATTACAACAGTACACACTGAGAAAAACCTCAAGGCCTGGTGGAGTAGCCATTATCCTTCCCGCAGCAAGTGTCAAACCACTCTACCTGATATGTTCAGAGACCGTGGCTCTCATAAAAAGTGCCAATGTGAAGCGCCACTTTAAGAAAAAGCACATATCTTTTGAGCAAACATATCCACAGCAGTCTGAGGTTAGTGCATGCAACTAAAAACGAACTCAAAGCCTAGTACAATCGGTCAACCAGAGTACTCTCCCTTGCATTCACTGCCTAACAACGTGCAACGTGCATAGCATTAGCTGTTAATGAATCTACTGATATGAGTGATAATGCCCAGCTTCTGTGTATGTTAGATTTTACCACACAGAAAGAAGAATTCTGTGAAGACCTGTTTGGTGTAACAACATTCGAGACACATACAAGAGGAAAGGACATATACATGGCCATAAAGGAGATGCTGAGAAAGAGGGGGATAGATCTAAAACAAGGGGTCTCTATCACCTCAGACAGGGCCCCTGCCATGATAGGAAGAGAGAAAGGAGATGTGGCACGGCTGAAAGAGGATAACCCTGATCTCACAGCTTACCACTGAATCATTCATCAGTCTGTCCTGTGAGCCAATCTCTCAGAAGAGAATGCTGAAGTGATGAATAAAATGATGAAACTCATTAACTTCCTCATTGAGGCAAATTACCTACTGCTGCAAAACAACATAGGATGGCTCAGTAAGGTCAGGGGGTTGGAACGCTGTTGGTTCATTCAAAAGGAAATAACAGCTTTCCTAGTACAGCTCTAGAGTCAGAAGGCAACACAGTTTTTTTCTCGTTTTTTTGCAAGACAAGAGCAAAATGGATATCATTGCTTTCTTGGTAGATATCGTATCACACATTAATGAGCTCAACGTGAAAGTACAGGGCAAGAACAATTCAGTTTGTGATTTGATGACAGCTGTCCACTCCTTCCAGAGGAAACTGGAAGTGTTCAAGGAAGATCTTCAAGGAGACTTTGCACACTTCCCAAAAGTGCAGGAACAGCTTCAGGGTGAGAGAGATGTTTCTACTCATGTTGACTTAATAGATAAGCTGATTGGAAACTTCAGTAATCGCTTTGACAGTTTCAGCCATGGACAGCAGCTCCTTCTTCTCATTGAGAATCTATTCCTCATCACAAATGACAGGGTATTTTCAAAGGAGGTGAAACAGACCTTCAAGTGGGCACATGCTGGATCTCTACAGATGGAACTGATTGATCTGCAAGCAAATGTCTTCTTTCTCCACAATGAACATCATTAAAGTACCGTTCTAGACTCACCAATGAGCACCTACATATGTGCATGAGAATGGCACTTACTCCATTCCATTCCATCCAAGGTTCAGGTTACTGGCAGGGCAAGCCCATTTCTCTCTCTAAAGAGAGATGGAGAAGTGAAGTGGGAGAGAGTAGGAAAGATAAATATTAAACCTGTGTTTTCTCATTTGTTCAAAAATCAAAGCACATTTTTCAGAAACAGGTACTTTTGTTATTTTTTTGTGAAGATGCAGTCTTGTTTTGCTTTCAATTAGAACATTTGTGATAGGCCTACTTTTATTTTATGATAAGGCTGCATATTTATTTGACCTCATGTTTACTGTGTCTGCATTGAAAATGTGCAATAAATATTGTTGAAATGTTATTGAAATGCAGTACTTTGTTTATTAGCTATACATAATCAAGAACTACATATGGCCCTAAATCATATCGCACATTAGACATTTTAATGGTTTAGACCTTTGGGGGGGGGGAATAAAAAAGGCAAAATACACGTTTTCACAACAGAACTCAGTATATTTTAACCTGAAACAAATATTTCTCCACCACTGCATTATTCCCTTGTACTTTGAAATTAACTCAGATAGAAATCAAGTTGAAGCCTCTATAATATCTCAGATAAGCACAGATGACATAAACATAAAAAAGCATCTATGTGGGTATTTTTTTGTGATGTATTACCGTATTAATACATTTTAGAAACGACAGAAGGTAGACCACAAAATTCACAAAAAAAACCTTTTATCTACTTCTTCTTTCAGGCAATAGCATTAGTCAAATGAAAAGAAAGAGCTCTTTGACCATACATTTTTTTTCAATTCTTCATAAAAAGGCCACAGATAATTTGCTACCATCAAATTTTGGGGTCGTATATATTTTCAAGTGTGTGTCCTAAGCATATGTGCGTTTGGTCACAGTTATTGATTGGGTTGAATTAACTAGGGGGTTAATAGGTATGAAGATTGTATGTTTAATTAACTTGCATTGAGAGGAGCACCAAACATTGGTCTTATTGCTTCTCTCATATACTACTACAACCCACAAAAAGATCTGAACAAAGTCAATGTGAAAAATGTCACAGTACTGTACATTGGTTTATAAAGTTGTGCCAATACATTATTTTGTTTATGACAATTAATTAATTCTCAACAGTTAATAGTTATAGATAGTCCTGACATTGATTTAGACTTTTGGAGTTTCTTCACGGAAAATTATAAATAATACATTTTGTTTGCTATTCACATTTTGGTGATTAGGACTCTGTGCCACGCATCCGTCTCGAGTACAGGCAAGAGAGAGGTCCGGGCACGCCCATCAGGACCGGCTGAGGATCATGCTAATTGCAAACAATATTTAACGACCTGTGATCCCTCAGTAGGTGCTGGAGTTGGTAGAGGAGCTGGGCGAGAGAACGGCGGTCAAAGCGGCAGACGAGAAGGAGGAAGAACGAGTCGATTCGGGCGAAGTTTAATTGTATCGGTATTTTGTTTAGTTTGTTATTTTAGTTTATTGTGTTTGGGGTGAACCCGTGCGGGGAAGCCCTGAAGAGCGATTAGTGTTTATTTTATGTTTACCTAAATAAAGTCGGCAAGAAGCCGGAGAACCCGGAAGTGTCTTTACCAATTATTCCCGAACCAAGCACGTCGGCGTGCTACAGACTCTTCGTAATAAGGTCAAGAATATTTAATTAAATGTGCATTTTAAGTCATTTTGAAAGAGTGGAGATCATGGGATTTCTACCAGACCAGTTTTGTGGTGTTTTTCAGTTATTAATGTCTTCTTAGCACCCCCAACATTCTAAGAATACATAATTAATTTAAAGAAAGGAAAATCGCTATATAGCTATAAATAGTTATTAAATACCTATTACAAAAATACATTGACATAAAAGCAAGTTAGTGCAAGTTTCTGGAATAAAACAATATGGCTAGTTACGAAGGGGGGTGTTTGGTTTCAGACGTAACCCGAACCTGCAATTACCTACCTACTCAGTGTTTCCTGACAGGCACAATCTTGGGTGGTGTTAATGCTGGGATTGGCAGCTGTCTGTTTCTATGGAACAAAAAGTGAGACAAGGTTTCAGTACAAGAAGACTACAATGAGAAGAAAATAAGTCATTCACAAATGAAAATGCTATAGGTTGCCAGTAAGGGTATGCTTAGGTTAAGGTTAATATGTATTTTGTATTGATTACTATCATGTATTATACGCTTTTAAAAGAGATACATAGGTTAAACTTTCCTGACTATTCAAGTTCAACACTTTGAACACCAAAATAAAATCTGTGCAGAGCTTGCTATAAATATGATTAAATTCTTGTGTTTAGAAAAAAAGAATCCTGGCAGGTGAGATCACATTACTATTTTATTATATTATATTATTTCATCAGTATTCCTTATTAGTTTTACCTCTATTTAAAATCCCTGTCATTAAGATTGATCTCTTGTTTGAATGTTTCACTCTTGCAAAACCTTTACTTATTACCAGGCAGACTACTGATCCACACAATGAAGCTACATGTGAGTTATTGACTGAGCCCAAAGGATTAAACCCAGGTCACCGTTTTGACCCCTCGTTTGTAATCAGTTTTCAATCTGACAATGATACCATCAGAAGTTTCTGCATTGTATTTTGGGAACTTTCTGTTTAGGGAGGCAGGTGCTGTTGTATCCAGAGAGACCAGATAAGGTCCCAGTGATTCCATCAGCAACACAAACAGAGCAAGTACAGTAAGTCTCCATGATGTCACCTCACAGAACATAATGACACCTAAACCGTGCTCTTCAATTTATTTTGTCTCGTTTCCAAACTTCAATGGTCTGTCTTTGTACCAGACTGTGGTATCTTCAACTTAACCTAGCACCAGTAGGTTGATTAGGCAGACTCTGTGAATGCATGTGTTTATCATAGCTCTGTTGGTTGATGGGGACCATTGTCTCCAGGTAGTTAGAGCTTAAAATATTCTAAATGGAATTTTGTAGCAAACCTCCTTGAGTTATTGACATGCGCTTTTCAGTCAGCAAAAGTCAATTAGTGTTTCCGAGGTGTAAATCGATCTTTAAACCTGCATATCTGTGGATGTGTTCAATTAGCTGTGGAGCTATTTACATCCCATCTCATTCTGTCTTCTTTTCCCTTCTTACTCTTCTCAGCAATCGCACCGTGAGTATGCTTTGTGATCTCAGAAATGAATCATTTCCTAACCAGAATACAGCAGAGGATATTAATGTAGAAGCGATGTTCAGTTAACCAGTCAAACATTCAACTCCCATCTGTCTTTGCTGATGTAAACACAAACTACAGTAAGCTTTCTCTCCTCCCCTTTCCAGGACCAGCTGCACTAAAATAGAGTGAGTGGAGGAAGGAATGAAAGAGAAGTCTGGTTTTACTTGAGGAGTAAAAGGAATGGCACCATGGTGCTTTCTCCTGTTTCATCAAAAGCACACTTTACAAATTTTGTATAAATTTTATAGAAAAACTAATTCTTTACATTTTATGAATGAGCAAAAAAAATGTTAACTATGCATTAGTGAGTACAGTGTGAGTTAGAGTACAGTGTGTCAATAGTTGTCTACTAACTTTGTCTGTCTGTATTATGTGTATTGTTTCAAAACTTGTGTAATATATTATAGTAATTAGATTAGAGCATAAACATATGATTGTCAATTCAATGAAGGGTGGTATTTGGATTTCCTTGCTGTCACTTCTCTAGTAGTCGGAAAACCACCTATAGTGCACTATTGGCTGTTTCTCTAATCTTCCCCAGTTATCAGCTCAGCTCCGCATTGATTACTTTGTTATTCAGTTGAGAAAGGAGTGAAAATTAAGTGATGTAGGTATTATGTATTAAGTAAGAACTAAGAAGAGCATTTTTATACATCCTGTGGTTTCATTTTTTCTTTGCTACTCTTTGTTTTAGGGCAGCCCCCAACCCAGTGGTTAGTAAAATAATGCTAGCTTGGTACTCGACCCATATCAGTATTTTTGTGTCGCAAGTTAGAAAAGATGGATTTCCTTCTTTCTCAGGGTCCTGAAGGGAGTGATTGACTTGTGTGTCATTTATGTACACATTAAAATAACAAAAATTGTTAACATTAGTTATTAAATGTAAACAATGAATGTAATTTAAATATATATATATATATCTCACAACTTCCAAAAGTAGAATTAGTCAGAAACCATTGACTGTTACCCAAAAATTATTTCTTTTTTAGAAATATATAACATGGAAAAGGAACACAGAGTACATTAAATGTACATATAAATATATTCTTATATATTAAGCCAGGTAGCTAACATATACGATAATATAAGATAGCTGGATACTTTTTTATGACTAATAAAACATTGTTTGCTATCCTGGTGCATCAAGGAGTTAATAGTGCTGTTGTATTATTTGTTGTGTTGAATATATAATATGTGAATGATTAAGCTGAGAAGGAGGAGCTCAGTGCTTCCGTCGAAAATGTTTCAGTCTGAGCACTACTGCAGCCAAAAGCACTTCCTCACTCCACAAAAACTCAAAACGGAACCATAATAATAATAATTTGCTGATTAGGAATGAATTGAGTGTGTGTTTTGGTTCCGGCTGTAAGCAGTCCATGATGCTGAAGAATGGGAGTCGTTCTGTCCCAAAAACACATACACACTCAGTATTTTAACATTCAATTCTATTTTCCTCATGAGGAGCGATGAATGCGTTACAGGTGAGCAAATGGGGGGAAGACTTTAACATAAAATTCCTGGGGAAGGTGAGAAGGGACGTGAAGTGTGTGGGGAGTGGCTGCGTAGATATTTTCCAAGAGCCAGCTCAAACTAAGGGAAGTGCTCAATATAGCACAGGGTGGAAGAGTAAATAGGTCAGTCCCACAACAGGCATGAATGGCTGTAGCTGGAGTTGTTTTCAGTGCTGGAATCTGGAAAGCAAAGTGGTTAGCAGGAGCCCCAGAAGGAGACATTGGGAGCCCTGCAGAACATTAGAAGCCCCAGTGGTGAGCGGAGACGTGGCAGTGGGCTGAGATGTGGCATTGGGCTGAGATGTAGCATTGAACTGAGAAGTGGTGGTGAGCTGAGATGTGGCGGTGAGCTGAGATGTGTTTGTGAGCTGAGATGTGGAGGTGGCAGCAGACGTCATCCTGGTGGTTGTCACATCTGGTTTGGAGCCATTAACTGTGGTGGACGATAGAATTGAGCTGATGGAGTCTAATCCGTCTGAGGTGTTGTAGGTGCTTTTACCTATGGTGGACACAGGGGAAGCGTCTGTGGAGTTTTCATTTGTCGATGATGCAGCTGTTTCGGTCTGCAGGATAACAAAGAAATCCATTAGTAATGGATTAATTTTTAGTCTTATAGCGCTACTCAAGTTTGCCACTTTGGTTTGCCCTCTGGATTGGATAGCCTTTAGTATTATGTATTAAGTAAGAACTAAGAAGAGCATTTTTATATATCCTGTGGTTTCATTTTTTCTTTGCTACTCTTTGTTTTAGGGCAGCCCCCAACCCAGTGGTTAGTAAAATAATGCTAGCTTGGTACTCGACCCATATCAGTATTTTTGTGTCACAATTTAGAAAAGATGGATTTCCATCTTTCTCAGGGTCTTGAAGGGAGTGATTGACTTGTGTGTCATTTATGTACACATTAAAATAACAAAAATTGTTAATATCAGTTATTAAATGTAAACAATGAATGTAATTTATATATATATATATATATAATATCTCACAACTTCCAACAGTAGAATTAATCAGAATCTGCACCTAGCTCTATTGTCGAAGTCCTATGAGGTTAAATATAATTTAATGCATTTTCTTTTTCTATTTTTCTTAGCAAGTGAGATTTGGATTAGTCAAGAATGGAGCAAATGTTAGGTTGGTTTTCATTTCCCCCTGATTTTTTGCATATGGTCATGCAAAACCCTTCCATTTGTATTGAATGTATGTCTGATCTTGTCTGATTGATTGTTTCCTCATACAGGAGTTGCCAGATGCTGATGTGCAGGACATTATAAACATGAAACTTTAAAATATAGAAAATATTTTAAAATTTGAAATAGGAAGAGGAAAAAAAACTTAAAGCAAATGAAAATGACCATGTGAATAACCAAAAGTCATATCAAATGTATTATAAAAACAAAATAATAAAATACAACCATAAACAAAGAAATTGTCTATGCACAGGCTACTTGATTTTTATTCTCATTTATCTTGGTATTCCCAATCAACACAATGCGTCTGTCTTCTTGAGGTTTCTTTGTCTCCCAACTTAACTGAGGCTAGGACTGAGATCTAGACCAAGATCTGATCCCTTTTCTCCCTTTTCTCATTGGCACTTGTTGACACATCAACAAAATTCAGACTTTTTGATTCTTTGCCTCTGTTTTCACCATATTAAATATGTTAAGACACAATGCCACCATTTAACAGTATTTAATAATCCAGATATCGTGAGTTCAGTGCTTATTTTATTTGCTGGCGGTTACTGCGTTTTAATAAAGGAATAAAAAATGTTGACCTTTTAGCTGGTCTTTTGAATAGAAAGTTGAAAAAAAGGTTAACCAAGGTTGACAAGATTTGAACACTAATTTAGTCCTGAGCCAGTTTTCTAATCAACAGCTTTGTAAACAAATATGCCAGATATGTTTATTATAGTTCGTACATTTAGCACAGAATTTTATATACAAAACAGAGAAACAGAGACACGCTAATATACACAGGAATTTCTTCCTGATGTGAAGGAATTTGTTCAGAACAAAATAAAACATAACAAAAAAAATAACAAAAAGATCCAACAACAAATACAGTCAACTATATGAGCGCCTTCACTGGCTTTCTGGTACAAACACAAAGATGTCTCTTATTTCTGTTTCCCTGAAGAAATGAACTGACACAAACCCTCAACGTAGGGGTGTTTCTATGAGGGGAAATAAAATGGTGTAAAATTTGTACCTACCCCAGTGGCCAGCGGCAACAGCATCGTCAGGCAGATGGAAAAAGCTAAGTTCCTCATCACTGTAGTTTTCTGGATGTGGTAAATGTCCCCCAATCTGTGCCACAGCCCAACCTGCTTTATATACTGTGTCTATAACATAGCGATAACATCTGACAGAGACATGGCCACGTATGAGGCCTGGTCAATGACGATGGGACTTGAACACGGTCCGGAGAATCTTTGGAGCCTGCAAATGCTGATATGTAAAAATATATGGAAATGACTGCATCACTGTTTAAATGAAAAAAGTTTTTTTTTTAAACACCCAACAGTGAGAAGCTGAGCCTTACATAGCAAGGCAGGAGATTCGTATTTGGCCTGTCAAGACAAGAGACCCAGAGCAAGCAATCTTGGACATAGTTTGCAGTCTATAGAGGTCTGTTATTGGACTGAGCATGTGGCGATTTTCATATATTTTGTAGACAAATTGTCTTGCTGTGGTTTTTATTATGTGTTATTTCCAATTACTTTTTGCTTTATTAACCCCAAAATTGGAATCTCGGCTCATTGGCACAAGCTAATCCAAGTCACCCTTGAGCCAACTGTCTCTTTTCCACTTCAAGCTACACAGCCCTCACGAGACGTTCAGCATTGATTGGTGGAGGATCTGCTGGCAAAGAAGTTGGCTAGCAACAAGCCCTGCAGATTTAGCCACCCAAGCCCAGGTGGTGCTCTGCCAATTGTATGCCACCTCTGTGATCTCCTTGACATAATTGGCAAATTACATTAACTTTCGGCTTGAACTCCAGTTCATAGGGCTCAGTCAGCACTCCTTTAAGCACCTTTTGCGACTGAATTACTCAGGAGGCAATGAACATTTGAGGCTATGTTCAAATGTAAGCCAAATGAGAGTTAGTCTCAATGGAGTCAATTCCAGGAGTTGTAAATAGCTCCAGTGATTTCAGGTAGGCTTTTTGTTTGAACTTTGACATTGCTGAGAACCGAGAGCCTTCCGGTTTTGTTTGTGATCATTTGTTAGGCCATTAAAAGAAACTTTAAGAAAACTCAAAAAAGGAATTCCACATCCTCACATCTAAGTTTTTTTTACACAGAGTTGCTACCTATATTCAATTTAATATATTAATTGCTTTTTTTCTTTTCTGTTTTTAGAGGGAAGAGATACTCTAAGAGTAGCACCTCCATATCCCAGATGTCCATGAATGCAACTCAGCTAACACAACCAAACTGTTTTCATTGAGAATAGAAGACTGTTGGAATAGAAAAATAGAAGACTTGCAGTAACCGTGTGGATGACTGCCTCCGTCCACCCTGTGGTTGACTTTTAATTCTCAGGGTCAGTTTCAAATGTGGAGGACATAAAGGAGAACAACCCCTGCCTCGCTCGTAACAAAACGCCATGCCTGCAGCCAGCACAGAACCAGGGGGGTAGACAAAGAAGGCACTGTGGAAGAGGTGAGATAGCGAATCTAATCGCAAACACTTCCCCATAACCAAGCTTTTTATGGAGAGGAGATAAGGCACTCAGCTGTCAGTGTTTTTGCAGATGCTCCTGCTGCTGTGCCTTCTGAGTAGTTCCTTTTCCCCATTTATTTTCCATTCCACTAGTCTTTTGGTACACAGCTTGGGTCAGTCTGTGCTGCTCCTCCTGATCCTGTGTCATGTATTCGGGTGCACTTCCCCATCATGCTATTTGAATGTTGTGGAACAGTTTTACAGCTCGGGCTAGTAATCAGGACAGGTGGGCGTTGGCGAGAGTGGATGGAAATTACCCCCAGCAACCAGCTAAAACTGGTTAAACTACCAAGCTCGTCCCCACCCTCTTATCTGCTTTCTGTCGATATTATTACCAAAAAATGCATGCTATAATTTAATCTAATCTGTTATCAGGAACTACTCTGTAATTAGTATAGTAAAGATGTTTAGTACGAAGCAAAAAAAACAAACAATATATACAAATTTTCTACAAAATAAAGTTGTAGGTTGGTACCCGAAGACCGCTTTGTCTTTGTCTTGGTCCGTCTCCTTAGATCAGTTAAATGGTTATGAAGTAGTCTATTTTGGAAATGAGGTAAAACATGTAAGTACATTGAAGTTATATTCCTCCCTTCTCTCACTCTCTTTCAACTAAATTCATTTAAATTCAAACACATTACTGACATTATTTGTAGTATTCTACATATTGTCAAAACTTTATACTTACAACAAACAATCTTATTATTGTGTAAGGTAATATTATTTTATTGGCTGTGGTTAGATGCAACAGTGTATTGTGAATTTAGGGACAGATAACTAATGCCGCAAATTATTAGTGATATGTGTTGCTGTGAGTCTCCTGATGAGCTGAGTGATGGAATATTTCTGCAGATTCAGCTCTTTGGAGATAAGGGCTTTAACTATGCCCCCTTTATGGATGATAATGAATAATAAATATTGGTATAATTTTGTTCTTTATGCATTGTAAGGGTCTTCATACAAAATTCTTCAGTTAGCATGGAAACTTGGTATTGGCAAAATCTAACTGTGTAAGCAGTAATACTGATACTGATGCTGTCAGTAAAAACTATAGTACAATTTTAAACAAAAATGTCATTTCTGGATTATGTACAGATACTCTCTCTCTTTCTCTTTTGCTTCCCATGCTTGATGTCGGCTGGCATCAAACACTGAAAATGTCAGATTAGTGGAATCCGTTGTTGTTACTGTGACTGTTGTGTTCTAATTACACCATTAGGTGGTCAAAGAAACAGGAAGCAAGAAAGTGAGGTATCGGTTGAGTACTTAAATTAAGCTGGATTTCGTTTAGCATACTCCCTAAATAATCCAACGATCCATACACCTACTGTTCTTAAATCTGACTGAAAAGCAGGTTGGGGTATGTGACAGAACAGAACAGAACTGCTAAACAATGGAAAAGAGGCTATTCCTGCCTTCTCGATTTTGTCTCATTAACTTTTGATTTTCTAATGGGTTAAATCAGAGATTTCTAACTCTGATCCTAGTAGGCAACAGGCTTTGGTAGTTTTTGAGATATCTCTCAATATTTGGATTTGAGTTACTTCTGATGCACATAAGGACTCCAGCTGAATTCAATTAAGGTATAAGGTAAAACAAATGACAGCAGACCTTGCAGCCCCAATAACTAGTTGGCTGTCAACTGGTCAATTGTCAAAAAAAGACGCACTCATTACTTTATATATATATATATATATATATATATAATAGGGCTGTTAGTTTGCTGCTCGTTGACTCCTACTGCGCACGAACTCTGCATTGTTAGCCCTCTCACTACTGCTGCCGGCGTCAACTCTGTGTTTTGATTGTAAATACTTCAGACTCTCAGACAAATTCACCCTTACAGTAGCTGCAAATAACTTTGCTTTTATCCAAAGACCCATCTGTAAGGGTTTTGTAATAAAACTGGCCGTTTAAAAGCCCATTAGCAGCTTTCTCCATTACCCAAGCATACTTAATCAGCAAAGCTTGATCTAAATCCAAGCAGTCGATTGACGAACGCGAGTGTGGAGTTGTATTGAACTATGGATGGTTTAAAAAAAAGCGTTAATTGCGACCAAAAAAATGAACGGCGGTAAGCATTTGAAATTAATCGGACGCGTTAACTTTCACAGCCCTAATATATCATATAATATATAAGCAGTGTTTAATGTTAATTTCATTGCCCTGTATAAAGCGATTTGAAATGTAGGCATTATAGGCGTCATACAAAGTTTCATGGAAATAACCAAAAAGTTTAGAGAAGACATTCCAAGTGTGCAATACAATAAAACTACGTTGTGCTTCTTGTTCCCCCTAGTGGGGTATAGAAGTAAGGAGTTGTTTCAGATGTCTTGATTCTGCAAGCAGGATGTGACGTTGGAACTGCCGGTGTGTTTAGCCATTTCAAAAATTGTTACGAACAGCTCAGAAACCAAAAACTAAATTTTGTGGATTGTTTATGATTTTTTATTTTTTTTGTACTAAAACTAACAACGGGAGTAGGTTATTAACGGTTCAATACTCAGTAAGTCCCTTAACGTAAACTTGGTCTTTTGTTGTTTGGCTTGCTAGATCGAAGTGATGCGTTTCATCAGACAGTACACATCGCGTTCAGTCGTTTGTGATAGAACCTAATTAATGGTGCGAAAACCATTAATTAAATGCTTGAAAAGGGATTTAATCGTTTGACATGTTTCGTGATCTTTGAAACGTAGCTAGCGTCCTAGCTAATCATACCGATTTCATTCACGTAACGTACTATGTAACCTCAGTAATCGTTATTTTTTTGAAGAAAAAAAAATAATTTTTATGATTTTTATAATGTAAAGTAAGTAACATGTTTGTAATGTTTTAGTAACAAGACAAAATATTGCACGAAGCGCGTGTAAAAACATTAAATAATATTACTGAAATCAGTTACAAGCCTTAAAAGAACAGTTACCGAATCATTGCAGTAACGTTACCCGAACGGGCACATTGGTAGTTAGCTAAGTTCACCTGTGCTGTACTCTTGGGTGATGTATTAAGTTTTTGTGCAATCTGAAGGGTAGCTGGCAGTGTCCCACTGAAGTTTATAACCTTGCTGTTCCTTACAGCTCCTTATGTCTGCACCCGTGCCCCCAAAGGGGACTGGTCTGACCAGCATACCCTCCCAGCAGCAGGCTCATTGTCCACCAGGATCGGGCCCCCCTCAGGGTGCTCTCCGTGAGATTTCACCCGTTTACCTGTGCCGCATTGGCCAGGAAACAGTCCAGGACATTGTCACACGCACCATGGAGATCTTCCAGATCACTCGGGCCACGCAAGTAAGCCTGTTTTTCTGCTCACGTCCTTCTTGCCTTTTTCTCACCATATAAACCATATTTGAACCCTGTTGTCTTCCTGTCTTTCCAACAATCCCCAGCTGCCGAATGGTGTGACCCAGAGCCAGGCCGTTTACCAGGATCGTTTCGGGAAGCTGCAGGAGCACCTGCGACAGCTGACCCTGCTGTTCCGCAAACTCCGCCTACTCTATGAGCGCTGCGTGGAGATGACCTCTGACCTGCAGGAAGGCCCAACAGAGGTGGGGTGTCTTTCTGCATTTCGGTCTTGGTCATTCTCTTGTTTCCTTTGTTTGTGATGGATTCCTATCACTCCAGCTGGTGCCCTACATTGGAGAGGAAAATGTCTCTGTCAGAGTCGAGCCCTGCAGCCAAGCAGTGAATCAGGAGAAGCAGGAAGTGCTGGAGGTGAGTGCGCCAGATTTGGATGCTGGTATACAGTGCCTTGCAAAAGTATTCATTCCCCCAGGTAGTTTTCCTATTTTGTTGCATTACAACCTGTAATTTAAATTGATTTTTATTTGGAATTTATGTAATGGACATACACAAAATAATCCAAATTGGTAAGGTGAAATGAAAAAAATACCTTGTTTTAAAAAAGAATAAACTGAAAAGCCTCTAAATAAGATCTAAGTTGTGGAGATGTACAGATCAGGGCTGGGTTATTTTTTTTTAAATCCGGAACTTTGAACGGAGCACAATTAAATCCATTACTAAAAAATGGAAAGACTATGGCACCACAACAAACCTGCCAAGAGAGGGTCGCCCACCAAAACTCACGGACCAGACAAGGAGGGCATTAATCAGAGAGGCAACAAATAGACCAAAGATAACCATGAAGGAGCTGCAAAGCTCCACAGCGGAGATTAGAGTATACTTTAAGCCATACACTCCATAGAGCTGGGCGTTACGGAAGAGTGGCCAGAAAAAATAAATTGCTTAAAGAAAGAAATGAGCAAACGTTTGGTGTTCACCAAAAGGCATGTGGGAGATTCCCCAAACATCGGCAGGGACTGGGAAACTGGTCAGAATTGTAGGATTGATGGATGCCACTAAATACAGGGAAATTCTTGAGGGGAAACCTGTGTCTTCTTGAGATTTGAGACTGGGATGGCGGTTCACCTTCTAGCAGGACAATGACCCTAAGCATACTGCTAAAGCAACACTCGAGTGGTTAAAGGGGAAAAATGTAAAGCCTAGTCAAAGCCCAGACCTCAATCCAATTGAGAATCTGTAGTATGACTTAAAGATTGCTGTACACCAGTGGAACCCATCTAGCTTGAAGGAGCTGGAGCAGTTTTGCCTTGAAGAATGGGCAAAAATCCCATGTGCCAAGCTTATAGAGACATACCCCAAGGGACTTGCAGCTGTAAAAGGTGGCTCTACAAAGTATTGACTTTGGGGGGGTGAGTAGTTATGCACGCTCAAGTTTTCTGGGTTGTTTTTTTTGTCTTGTTTCACAATAAAAAATGTTTTGCAAGTGGTAGGCATGTTGTGTAAATCAAATGATGCAAACCGCCAAAACATTTTTATTCCTCGTTGTAAGGCAACCAAATAGGAAAAATTCCAAAGGGGTAAATACTTTTGCAAGGCACTGTGTTTGTATACCTGGAAAAGAAAAGATCAGTAAGTAGTCCAGGATAGGTGTTTGAGAAAAGATGTGTTAAGTGGCTGAGCAGCTGCTTATTTCCATAACCACAACTTGATAAACAGTGGAAACAAATTACTGTGATAATTTTGCATCTTGTAGAACATTAAACATGGTGCAATAATAATAATTTACCAATGTGATGTCATGTATTTTACAGTGATTGGTTAAAACTACAATTGTAATCACAAACAAATTTATTTTTTAAAGAACTTCTACACTTTAAGTAGTTCCTAGTTCAACTGCCTCTTTGCAGCTTATAGAAATTTCATTTTTACTTCCATATTCACTTTTTAGATTCTTAGGAGCTTTGAATCTGCACTGTTTTAATGAATTGTTCACAAATAATTTGTAATGGTAATACTTCTTAAAAATAATAAATTAATGCCATGTAAACTGGACCCTGTGTAAGTAAACCGCCTATAGACTGAACGTTTTCTGATTGGAGCCCCTTTGTCATGTGACCCCTACAGAGGGTGAGACAGAAGAACCAGGAGATGAAAATTCTAATGGACCAAATGAGGAACCTTTTGTGGGACGTCAATGCCATGCTCACCCTCAGAAAATGACCTGAACCTCTCCCCTCCTCACTCCCTGATCTGCATGGCATGACACTCAATTTCCCCCACACCCCTCATTGGGCACTGCCTAGATTCCAGAATCGGATCCTCCGATGCTGAATCCTCAAGTGTCTCCTCCTGTTGCATCTCAATGTGCTCACTCTAGCAGCTAATAACTTTTTCAAGCATTTTATTTTAAGGTAATTTTTTATTAGTGTTTTTTCACCAGTCTCATGATGATTTTGTATTATTTATAAGCTCTTATTTTCATGGCCTGTCTTGCCAAATGAGGTGGAGCAAATCCTGTTCCTTCTCAAACAGGATGCAATTATGGCTCATAAGCACTGATCTTTGCTGGGGGGGCTGAAACCTCTAGGGCTATGTGCTTTTAAGACTGGATCTGTCTATGCCATGTGTATTTTTGCAACGCCACCAATGTGTTTCACCTTTGCCACCACATAACCCCAGCAGCTGTGTCCATGCTAAAGAACTTGGCAGCTATATTCTCAGGTGAACTGTTTGCTATGTAGCCTTTCATAAAGGAATGTGATTACCTTGGATTTGTGAGTTCCGCATGCAAAGAGTACAGTATCTGTCTTTTCATCCCTAAACACTCAAGAACAATGAGGCTAAAGCCAGTCGTGTGATAGTTTTCTACTGAAATAAACTAAATCAACCACTCATTCCCTTCCTTCTGTTTATGTTGCTGGTGGTTGAGGTGTAATTTGGGGTATGTATTCTCATTTACAAAAACTGGATTTTTTTTTCCCCATAAAAAAGGTAATTCTATGGTTATGGCCGGGTTGCGAATGAGGATGTGGGAGAGTGAGTCGAGAGTAAGCAGTGAGTGTTTCTCAGTTTGTCGAGTTCACCCCATGTTTTCACAGTGCAAATTAATTTGGCCATCAGCATTTTTGATTGAACTCCCTCAGTATTCCAGTAGCCCTATTGGGTAGACAAGAGTGCCAGAACAATTTTGAATCGATTATTATGCTAAATTAGTGTAGACATGTTATAAAATGAAACACTATCACTATCAATACCAAATGCACTCTAAATTGTGTTTTATTATGGTCATAACATGAGGTAGGTGTTATTTAAATCTTTTTAGATTTTGGGTTTTATTGCATTTTACATGTATAATGTTATAGATCTTTTCATACAATGTGATTTAACTTGCCTGAGCTCGGTGTCAATAAAACTGATAAAGATTAAAATTTTAAATAGATTTAGGAGGGAACAGTTGCATTTAAGAATTATTTTTATTATTTTTGTTGTTGGTATGATGCCAAATGATTTGCAACTTTCAATGGCACTCAGAACTAGAGTGCAAAGGGAGGTTTGGGGCATTCTCCAGCATGTTGCAACAGTCCTCCCCCACATTCCGTTACCTTAAACCCAGTGCAGACTGGACCACAGTCAGCTAAGTCAGTCTCACAGTTCCCACCACTTGGAGGACGTGGTTCTGTCCAATTCGGGGACAGAAGCAGGTGAGCCAGTAAGGGACCCAAACAGAATCTGCTGTGTAAGACATCTCAGTTCCCATTCAGTTCTGGTCTGTGGTAACAGCAGGCTGAGTGCACTGTGAGCAGTTGGCTGGAGCCTTTAAGAAAAAAAGAGACTGCTTGTGTGAAACAGCCATGGGGATACAGGTTTAGCATGGGCAGAAATCCAATTTGTGTTTGCCAAGACTCAGACTGTTTGGACCAGTCTGAGAAGAGGCCTCCACCCGCTCTTACTCCTCCAATCACATTCCTCCCTCGGGGGACGGTTACTCCATGGCTCCTGGCTTTAATCTGCCCTGCTGTCTTGTCCAGGTTCATGTGTTCTGTCCACCTTTCAGGCATGTTCCAAGTCTTTGTATTTCTTGCGCAGGACGGATACCTGGTCCTTGAAGAGCACTGGGTCGAGGCGGAACTGTGAGTGGACCAGCGGCATGTAGCCAAACCAGCTGGCGAAGATGTTCATGCACTCCTGTCTTTGAGTAAAATGCTCTGGGTTTGACCAAGGGGCATTCTTCGCTCCCTTATTTGTTGGAAAGCAAAATTTAAGGGGGAGAAAAAGGTGTTTCTGCATTAGACAGATTGTAACGACCCCAGTTTTACTGATAGTGTTAAAGTGCTTGTATAATTTCATAAAGACAGCTGTAATCTCAGGTACCATAGTGGTTCCGGGATTGGATTTAAAAGAAAGAAATAAAATTTCAAGCTGTTTTAAATAAGTTGATGCAATTCCCTCACCTGTGGACTGGGTGCCTCTTTAAACTGCTTCCTCTGGGCAACCTTGATGGGTGGAAGGTGTGTGACAGAGGAGACTAGGAAGTTCATGAGGATGTCCTCGCAGTTGGAGGTTTTGTCCACTAGTCCCCGCAGCGAGGGAGTCAGGTATTGGGAGAACAGGTGATGGTAGTACCTGAGACCGAGAACAAAAAGTTTGGAAAATCTGGCACTGTCCTTTGTGGAAATGGAACTTCACAGCATGCATGTACTACCTGTGATAAAAGGCCGCTCCAGTCAGGACGATGGAGTACTCGTTGGTCCACTTGGAGGTGTACCCCCAGACCTGCTTGATAGGGTCCCAGAAGTGGCTTCGGGGAGGGTACCCTACGATTCGCTCTGGGAAACTGCGCCACACAAGGAAGGCAAAGTTCACCTGCAAAAGAGGGCCAGTTCAGCTCGGCTAAACTCAGTTCTCTTCTCTGTACAGGACTGCCTGTGTCACCTCTAGTTTCCAGGCTGATTTTCGTGGAGCCCATTTGTCTCTACGGTCAGGTAGCACACAATGATGTCATTTTAGCTATGACTTGTATGTTGCTTGAAGCATATGGTTATGTTAACAAACATTATCTTCTAAAGTCTACTTCCTCTCAGGGCTGTAGACTGCAGCAACAAAACTGAGGCCAAATGCTTGTATCAGTGTGTAGATCTGAGAGAGCAGTGGGCTGTAGATGGCTCAGCTGTAGATGTTATCTGGAGGTTCCAACAAATTGGGCTCAGACCTCACTAGTCAAAAGAACCGTGTCTTCGTCCAGGTTCAGCACAGCCTCCGTTTCTATGGCAGCGAGGGGCAGGAAGCGACTAGTGGTCTGAGAAATAGATGTGTAGAAATTTAGGATTTATTATAACCATACTATAACTATATATACCGTGTTTGGGAATTTTAATTGAGGGGGGGGGGGACAATGGGGGGCAAAGATGTTTCACACCCACCTTCCTTCTGCCATCCATGATAGTCAGAGGCACTGGCATGGGAGGCCACTTATTTCTCTGGGGAGGCGGCTTCTCGCTGTTCCACAGGATGATGATCTGACGGAGCAGAAGATGATACCAACATTCACATACGCACACATCAGTAAAGAGATGCAGACATGGACACACACGGATTCAAAGTAGAGGGAATACCTGGGAGCAGTACTTGGATTTGGACACCACCTGTAGGAGCTTCATGATTGGCTGGGACTGGGAGACCAATGGCGAGACTGCATGGATGAGTGCAGTGAACTCCTGACCAGGACTGATGCCTTGAGGGAGAGAAGGGGATAGAAAATTATGATATTGTGTGTGTGCGTTTCATCAACCTACACTGGGAGTCTAAGAATTAACTTAAGAATTAAGTTTAGTAATAACAAGCCATAAAAATGAAATTTCAAAACAATTAAGTACAAATGCTATCTGGCTCAGTTATTTTAATTCCACAGCGCCATCTAGCAATATCCTTCCACAGAGGAACTCTATAATCATAACCACAGCTTCATGAGAATGTTCAGTAACACCCTCAGAGCAGGGACTCCCATTTTACTGTTACTCGTTAAGTGGAAGACTTTATATCCATTAGGTTATTTATCCTAATTTATTATATTTATTTCAATTTTTGTTATTGTAATTTATCTGAGTTTCTTCATATCATGTGAGCTGCATTAATAGTTTGTTACGTTGACTATCCTGCATTACATGTGATCATGCAAATAAAGCATCATTGGATGAGAGATTGGGGAAGGTTCAGACGCACCAAGCTCCGGCTAGACTCACCTTGACTTAGGTAGTAAAAGGGGAAGTGTGCCAGGTGAGTAGAGTATTCTGGGAGCACGAACAGCCCACCAGGCAGGGTGTTCCACATCAGCTTGTTCCTGGAGACATGCAGGAACACCCGGTCCTTAATGATCTAGGAAATATGCAGGAATAGGCTAGTCAAAGTTGTTGCTGCGAAACCAATGCGCAGGCAACCCCTGAGACCTGAGAGACTAGAAGTTTTGGAGCTGTGAAGTTGTAGTCCCTGTAATCGAGAAGATACCAGATTTTGCAAAAAAGACGCTGCTGTTGTACGGGGAGGGAGAACCATATCTGATTCACAAAATTTCCATCTGTAAATGTAAAAAAATGGTTAAATACGTCTGTTATTCAATTACTACTACCCTCCTTAACACCTGGGGGAAAATAACCTCTCTGTTTAGATTTTGACCATTAAAATGCCATTTATGCTAAATTAGGTTTTCATTTATACCTGTAGGTGGCAGTATCCATGCAGAACAAAATATGGGAACCGTAGCTGCACTGTTAATATTTTCTCCCAGACTTAATGAGCGATGATTATAATGATTTTCTGAATGATGGGAAGTGACTGACTTTTTCACCTTGCACATGCACAAACCTCCAGTGTAGTATGCACGATCTTGTCGACAGTGGAGAAGTAAGCCTCCCACAACATCTGTGTCCGCTGCCTTAGAGCCAGCACTCTCTCACTGCTCACAGCCCGTACCGTGCTGGGCACCTGGAGGGGGAGAGGGAGTCAGGAACCGACAACCCCCATGTGTGAAACTAAATCTGAGAATTCAAGGGGATTTGTTTCCCCGTTAGTTACCTGAAGCAACAGCCTCTCATCTCCCTCAATGACAGCCTGGTTCCACTGGATAACATCAGAGAATGGCAGCTCCCAGCCATTACTTAGCAACACTGGAATACAGGCCGCCTGAGGGTCAGACATACAAACGGACGAAAGGACGGCTTTTAAACAGGACATTCAGTGTAGAAATAATCTCTTTTGAGATCATGCAATGAAACTTAAACAATTTCAAGCCACTTAAAAGCATCTGTGTGTGCATTTCTAAAGCCTGCTTTAGCCAGGGCTCTAGTCGTAAAACTGGGCTAAAAACTGGAACACTTGCTTTGAAGACGAGCAGTGGTGCTGTTGCACAGACAGGGCCGACACCTCGTGACAGAAAAGGGGGGGAAAGAGAGTGGAGACAAAGGAAGGCTTAGTGTACCTATTTGATGTCCTGTTTCCCTCCGTTTTCGTTAGATTTCTAGAGATTATATCTCGTTATTTAGTCCAGAAGCACATATTCCCCTTGCTGGTGATTTTAAAACCACACTATCATTAGTGAATGGGAGACGAGTCAATGAAGTTCTCCAGGTAAGTGTGCCTGCAGCTGCCACAGCCTGCCTGGCCAACACAAAACCTGGGACTCGCCTGACAGGGTCTCCCCCTGACAGAAAGACTGAAGGGGAACAACTTGCTTAAAACTAGATTGTCAGTTTTACTCAATCTCAGTTTGTATGAGCGGTAAAGGAAGAGGAGGATAAAGAGAAGACTTCCAGGACAAGTTGATGGCAAGTTTCTGCCATGTCAAACATTGCAAGTTCTTTTTAGAGATTTGGCTGCAGTGAAATAAAGAAAGAGAAGATCTGCAATACTTAAAATGGCGTGAAAAGAAACAGCAGAGTAAAAGTGCAGACAGCAGGAGAGGCATTGGGTGGGGAGGGCTGTTACTGAAAGGCTGAGCTTGCTGCCAAACCACCGTTTAGTGGATATGTCCATTCAGCACAAGCACAGATCAGAGTTTCCGGTACTAAACCTCTGACTGATCGAGTGAAGGCAGAGAACAGGCAGGGGTGTGTGTGTGTGTGTTATCCACCACCCAAGGCTTCTCCTTCTTCAGGCTGAGCATGAAATAACGTTTTTAGCTATGGATTCTGTTTTTCTTCTCCTGCATGTGGGCAGCAAGGAGGAATGTGGGAGACTTTTCCCATTGCAGCAGTGGGGCTCACATAGTATCCAGGGCATGACTCAAGAACATGGTTAGGGGTTGGGGCTGTACCTGCAGAGATTCTAGGAAGCGGAAAGATCCCAGGCGCCGCCCGCGAGGGACCAAACAGAAGGTGGAGTTATGAAGCAGCTCTTGATAGTCATACCTGGGAGAGAGAAAGAGAAGGAGCGAGAGCAAAAAGCTGATCCCAGCTCATATATTTTCACAAACCTTGATAATTTTGCTGACACTCTTATGACCTGGGTCAAAAATGCATATCCGAAAGGATATTCAAATACTTTATATGAACATACTTGTAATACAGTTTTATCAAACAGATAATTTGAGGATAGTAATGTATATATTTGACATGCATTTAGATTTAAACATTTGTGTTAAATAACAAATGACCCGTACAGCAAATAAAATTCCTCTGCTTCAATGATGCCACACTAGCTGCTCTATTGCTAACTTAAAAGTTAAGGTTCAAATTTGCATAAAGGGGTACTGACTGTTTGCAACCTTATTGTTTTTGTTGTTCATTTAAATTTGTGATTAACTAATCAGAACTAATTTCAATTATGTCGTATGCAGTAAAGGCTACATTGGCAATGCATTATATACTTCAGGTTAAGTATATACTTTCAAATGTATCTTCTTAAACTGTTTTGGTTTTAAGGTAATATTTGACCGGTAGTAACTGTAACTTAAAATACTTCAAATACACCCCCACAATTTTATATATATATGCACACACACCTATCAGCCATAACATTATGACCACCGGCCTAATATTGTGTAGGTCCCCCTTTTGCTGCCAAAACAGGCCCGTCAAGGCATGGACTCCACTAGACCTCTGAAGGTGTGCTGTGGGATCTGGCACCAAGACGTTAGCAGCAGATCCTTTAAGTCCTGTAAGTTGCTAGGTGGGCCTCCATGGATCAAACTTGTTTGTCCACCACATCCCACAGATGCTCGATTGGATTGAGATCTGGGGAATTTGGAGGCCAAGTCAACACCTTGAACTTGTTGTTGTGTGCCTCAAACCATTCCTGAACCATTTTTGCTTTGTGGCAGGGCATATTATCCTGCTGAAAGAGGCCAATGCCATCAGGGAATACCGTTGCCATGAAAGGGTGTACATGGTCTGCAATGCTTAGGTAGGTGGTACGTGTCAAAGTAACATCCACACAAATAGCAGGACCCATGGTTTCTCAGCAGAACATTGCCCAAAGCATCACACTGCCTCTGCTGGCTGGTGCCATGTTTTCTCCAGGTAAGCACTGCACATGCACCCGGCCATCCACGTGGTGTAAAAGAAACCATGATTCATTAGACCAAGCCACCTTCTTCCATTGCTCCATGGTCCAGATCTGATGCTCATGTGCCCATTGTAGGCGCTTTTGGCAGTGGGCAGGGGTCAGAATGGGAACCCTGACTGGTCTGCGGCTAAGCAGCCCCATACGCAACAAACTGCAATGCACTGTGTGTTCTGACACCTTTCTATTAGAACCAGCATTAACTTTTTCAGCAATTTCAGCTACAGTAGCTCGTCTGTTGGATCGGACCACACGGGCCAGCCTTCTCTCCCCACGTGCATCAATAAGCCTTGGCCACCCATGACCCTGTCGCCGGTTCACCGCTTTTGACTTTTGATAGGTACTGACCACTGCAGACTGGGAAGGGAACACCCCACAAGAGCTGCAGTTTTGGAGATGCTCTGACCCATCGTCTAGCCATCACAATTTGGCCCTTGTCAAAGTCGCTCAGATCCTTACACTTGCCCATTTTTCCTGCTTCTAACA
>JAOVYW010028712.1:0-30055 GCA_025775045.1 Hiodon tergisus
GGAGTGCGATCAGTAAATATTAAAATAAACTACAATATTTCAAAAAACACTAACAATGAAACTTCCATATATGCAGCAATAATATTTTGATCTTATAACTAGTATTCAGCTTCACAGTTCATGAATCACGTTTCTGATATTTATTATATGCAGTGGACAACATTACTTAGCTCACGCCACTGCCACGACTGCTAGAACAGTGTTCTCTCACATGCAATGCTGCATTACAATGGTTCATGAAATGAGCAAAGTTACCATATTCAGTTACATGTTAGTAAATGAACATAAATGCAAAAAAAATACAGACAATGTGAGATATATGTAAAAACAGAGTGTAATCCAGTGTTTAATGAAGAAATTGCATAGTAACCAATAATGTTTCTAAAATAGGAAGTCCCTCAACATCCCCTCTTCCCTTTAGGACACTGGCTACCATCAGCTGCTCACAGCAACTAATTGTATCATCTCTGCTCTGGCATAAAACAAAGTACTGCTAATACACATACTGTAGGGCATGTAGGTAGGAGCTTGGAGAGCTGCGGAAAATTCTCTGCTTGAAGCTGCAAACACGGAGAAGGGTCTATGTTGCTACATCAGACATATGCTTGGTTAAGCTCCCAAAAACCTAACTTTTCTAAATGCTTGATGTTGCGAGATAGCTTTATCAAGAACAAAATGTCATTCTTGATACTGCATAGTGTCACAAGGGAACAGATTTAACTTCCCTGAAGAGAATATTGAAAACTGAAAAATGGTACCACTCTCTAGCATGGCCGGATACAGAGGGGTGCAGAGTTGTGCTACGCCCCCCACCCCCAGACTTCTGCAGCGCCCCCCCAGCTCCTTCTTACTTCAGCAAAAAATGTTACATGTTTATATGATATTATATACCATCATGAAAACCCCCCAGAAATTTTCACTGCACCCCCAGTCAAAGCAGGCTGCATCCGGCCCTTCTCTGTAGGGTTCTCAAAAAGGTTTCATGTAGGTGAAGCAAATGCTGGTTTCACAGAACCAGCAAGCAGCTGCTTCTTCCAGGGGGATATAAATGTCAGGAGGAGGCTTGAATTTGAAAAAAATATCATTACAGACGACTCAGATTTCCCTTTGTACAAACATTCGCGAAACCCACAGCAGACAATCTTCTAAAGCGGAGCACCAAAAACTTACTGCCTGCATGCCTTTTAAATTGTTAAAACTGGATTTCTAAATAAAAAATGCATACTTCAAAAGTTAATAATAACCTTAAACATAGCTGACATACTGATAACAATAGCTGTAGGTACCAGCTAAATCCTAGATGTGCATGTCACATATGGTTTGAGAGCAGATCGACCAGGAAACAGCTGCTGTGATCTGAAACAATTTAATTTAATTGGAATACAAAAAAAAAAAAAAAAAAAAAAAAAACTTAAATGCCATTCAACACAACTAGCAGTAAACTCCTTAAACCAGAAGTAGGTCAGTCACTCTAACCAATAAATGGAAATAGAATATTTAGAAAACGACAACTTCTTTGCTGTGAAGTCATAAACATTGTTGAAATCATTGGGACCTTTTCAGCATTATGGTGGATCATTAGGCACTTGGATGTGTCTTTAGCTCAATGTGGGTTTCAGGGTTTTAGTGGACCAAGGACAATATTTAAAGCAGTCAACCACCAATGCGTTTCCTCCTTAAAATGAAACCTGTTAAAACTGCAAGCATCAAAGTCTGCCTTTTCCTATGGTTCTTAATAATGTATCCCTAATGCCGTGGCACATTTTAGCACAAAGGACAAAGCCAAGTCGTCTGTAGAAAATAAAATCAGAGCAGCTTTGTAGACTTAAGATATTCGGCCATTTCCATTTATCGGTCCTTGGAGGTCAGTTTCTCAATCAGCTCCTGTAGTGGGACCAGTTCTTTTCTGTCTATCAGGTTAAATTCCTGTAAAGAGAAAAAAGACAAAGAAAATAATCTCGTACACTTTCTGCACATTCACTTTATACATTCATTACAAAAGCTCAACTGTCTTTCAGTGCATTTTAAACTCAAAGCAATAAACGACATGCACCGTTTTGTCACTTCAGTAACAAAGTAAGCTGACTAAAAAGTACTGCACAAACAATGGATTTCCCCCAATTCTCACAGAAAAGCACTTGCCCCTAAGAAGGCCTTTCAGGCCAAAACACAATGTGGACTGATTCAATCCTAAATAAAGAGCGTGAAATAAAGAAAGAACTAGAAAAGATGTTTGAGCCAAGAATAGACTGTGCCACGCGACCGTCTAGAATACACGCACGGGAGAGGTCCGGGCACGCCTATCAGCACCGGCTGAGGATCAGGCTAATTACAAACAGGATTTAACGACCTGTGATCCCTCAGTAGGTGCTGGAGTTGGTAGAGGAGCCGGGCGAGAAAACGACGGGGGAAAACGGCGGGGAAAAGCGGCGAGCGAAAAGGCGGAAGAACGAGTCGACGCGGCGAAGTGAATGCCGACATTTCGTCTCGGGTTAAGTTTAATCATAGCGGTATTTTGTTAGTTTGTTATTTTAGTTTATTGTGTTTGGGGTGAACCCGTGAGGGGAAGCCCTGAAGAGTGATTATTGTTTATTTTCTGTTTACTTAAATAAAGCCGGCAAGACGCCGGAGAACCCGGAAGTGTCTATACCGATTATTCCCGAACCAAGCACGTTGGCGTGCTACATAGACATTTAAGATGTAATAATTAAATAGCTAGTAATGAACTAGTTCGCCGTAAAGCAATAATTGGCCACATGAACAACATATACCTGAACAAAGAAGATAAAGTGCTTGAAGGATGTGTTCAGATGGGCCTCTTCCTGCAGCTGGATGACAGCATCAAAGTGCTGATGGTATATATGGGCGTAGACCCGGAAAAGACGCTTCAGGATAGTCTTTGCCACAGACATGAAGTTTTTGGGGAAAGGGACACCTACGAACAGACAAAACAAATATGGGGCTCTGCATTCATTGCAAAAATCATACCAATATAAACAGTTACGGGACAAGCTCACAAAACCTTTTCCTACATTTTAACCAGGCCAGATAAAAATAATACAATCTACGAAACCACTAAGCAACATTAAAGGATCGGCCCACATCTTGTTTAATTGGCTCAAGCTATTATAACTCATTTACAACATCTACAGCTTTTGAGAATCTTAAGTCATATGAAATACCAGAGGTGACACACCAATAATGTCAGGCTAAATCTACACCAGGATATTAAAGAAAAATATGCTCTACCTATTTTTGAAGGGAAAAGGGTTTCATCATCAAGCTGATCCTGCACCCAGGTCATTAAGTAATCAATATACTTTGGAGCAGAACATTTGATTGGCTTTTTTATATTGGTTCCATCAGCCCAATGGTACTCATACCTATTTAAAAAAAAAAAAAAAAAAAAAAAAAACATTTTTAAAGGCAGAACCTTACTAGGGTAACCAGATTGTAAAAAGATAATTAACATTTTATAAAAAATAGATTAAATTAAATTATTATTAAATACCTGCCCATAGGGCTGGGCGATAAAACGATAACAATAAATATTATTTTCCTTGATATAAATAACATATACATATGTATAATGTTCGAAAAATGCTCGATAAAATTAATTTGAATCACGAACTGCCAAATGCCAATCATGTCGAAGAAATAGAGGTATGCATTGCGCAAGTCAAGTTGCACGGTGAGAGGCCAGCATGTCGTATTGTTTACAGACACAGTGGCTGGAGAGCTTGTAGTTGGAGCGGAATAAGCAAAAAAAGCTAAATGAGTGACACTGAAGAAAGTGCAGTGCCCATGACCAGCTCGAAGGACGAGGACGTTGTCGATAATAAACTGAAGAATGTTTACTCACTTTATTCAGTCATTACACAACAAGACTCACTTTACTTACAATTCAAAATTAAAGCTACTGGATGATCCATTGTTGACTAAAATTTTACTGCCAAGTCAGACATTAAAAAAAATCCAACATATTTATTTTCCTTCCCTTTGCAACGGCAATTATTTTGATCATAAGACATACTTTTGATGTAGAGCTCATTAATAACAAATTAACATTCCCAGTTCAATGAAACAATTTCTGATATGTTACTGAGCAATCAATGTAGCTGGTATGCTGGATCCTTTAGCTGGTATCAGTCTTAGTGTAAATGTCCTTCCCACGCAACAAAAAACCAGCACTCACACTAGGTCTTCGAAAAAGACTTGCTACATGGGTTTGTTAGCAAAGTCTAGGAGCAGCGAAAGTACACAGAAGCGCAAAGAAACCAAGGTGAACGGAGACCTCAAAGCAAGAAGCAGAAACAACAGTGGAGTTGGCAACATGTTAGGCTAAATCTATTAAGATATTTATTTTGTTGAGGAAAAATGACTGAAAAAGGATTTTACTCATGCATATTTTTATGTTGAAAAAATATTTAATCATTGTAATTGTTTTGAATGTTCTACCTACCTATTGTTTGGCAAGTGTTTGTCATGTTCTGACCATAAAGAATAGTTTAAAACCACAATTAACCGTATGTTTTCTTCAGCTTTCACTCAGGAGCAAATATCAGCCTTTAAACTTGAAAGAAATAATGATTTGACATTTATCGCGATAATTATCGGTATCGACTGATATTACCTTTTTTATTGTGATAACATTTTTGGCCATATCGCCCAACCCTACCTGCCCATGTGAAGGCTGGCCAAATCCACTAACAAAGTGTATCTAATTTTGACACTGCGAGTCATGAATAAGTTTCTCAATGTTCAATTATAGACTGTAAAAAGACCGCACATCGATATAAACAACCTTTAATCTTTTGCAAAGAGAAAACCAACACCTGGTTTTTGAGCAAATGAGTACGCATACAGACAAGAATGCTTACTTGGGCCCTGCAGACATAACAGAACAGCTCTCTTCAGTGCAGAAGTCAGTGATGGTCCCATACAGCATGTTGATCTGGTTGAAGAAATCTACAGCTAGGAATCGAAAACATTGATAAGCAATATGCAGTATTTAAAAATTTTTTAAAAAGGCTAGCAGAAGAAAAAAAAATCTTCTGAAGGAAATAAGTACTATGCAAATCATGAACTTGACAATTGACTTTTAAAGCACCGAAGGAGGTTACAGTACAATAAAAATTTACATTGTATTTTTCTGAAATAATCATAACTCAAACACTATCCGTATTTGATTGCTTATCACATTTTTACATTTTTACACAAAATGCAACAACCTCATAAGCGTGATTTATAAAGTAACTGAATGGTAGGGCTCTCTTTTTGTTTATTTTATATGCAGGTTCTTTTTTGTGAATTGCTGCGTATTTATCGTAGATTCCTGTCTGATTTGAAGACAATAAATAGCTAGTAGTAGCAGATCATGTAATACTTCTGTTCTGAGAAGGTCCTGTTATACTTATGTTCTGAGACCACCCCAACCCTACTTCCTATACTTACTGTTGACTGCAACCCACTCATTGAGGTCCTCCCCATCTGGCAGCATTACAGCCATCCGCAGGTTCCCACTCCCTAGTGTGGCCTCAGCGTGCTTCAGCAGTTCGTACTGGTGCGAGCCCTCCGGGATGTTCTTCTTTGGTTTAAATGTCTTGGACGAACGACTTCCACTGTAGACAGCAGAGAGAGAGCGATGTATTCATAAACCATGAATTTAATTAATACACTGAAATAATTAAATTTTAGAGGCTTGGACAAATTAGCGTTAAAGGACTATAATATTGCATGGCCAACAAATCTAACTTCGTTTGTTAAAACAGAAGCCTAAGATTTATCAGATGCACATTGTCAAATTACAAGCTTTTCCCTTATGATCAGTTCTGAAGCCTTACATTTACAGTGAAGTGACAGGAACAGTTTCTAAAACTGCAACATCATCAGGCTAACATGTAAGTGTTGTTCTATTATGCTGTTATGTTCAGCAATGGCTTTGATTATCTGAATTTTGCATGTGCTCTGCTTAGCTGCTTAAGAAATTCTTAAGAAATTTAAGAAATTTCAGTGATAAATTCCTGGACCTAAAATAAATAAATTTAATGGAACAGACTCACATTCTATAAAAACTATTTTTTATAGTTTTAAAGTTTAATTACTAAGGTAATCTGAACTTTTTCTGAAATTTCTATTTTCAGTTTATGGGTTCTTATAATTAGTTAAAAGAAATTGGTTGAAAACTGACATGATTGTTTTGAATGCCTGAAACTTAAAACAGTAATAATGAGTATGCACTTAATAGAACATTGAAATGAGGAACTTCATTTTGTTTTAGCTTGCCGAGTATTCAAAATTATCGCAGTGGTAGAAGCTTGTGACTTGTTAATCTTAGTTAGACAGTGCTTGTTAGAAGTGCTATTTAAGAAGATACTCGGCCATTTAAAACATTCTAACACATTATTTAATTTTCAGTTTTTCCCCAACCCGCGTATATATTTTAAAAAGGCACTGGCTCCTGAACCAGAATCTGTGCTTTCATATAAAACATTTAGCATAATCATACGTTTTCAAGTGAGAGAATACAAAGTGTTGGTGATCTCTCAATCCAGCATAATACAGCCCATAATCTGTTGATGGTTAGTTTTGCATTTACAGAAACCTAACAACAGTAACAGCTTTCCAGCTGCACTGAAACCAAACCCAATCATGAACCCAGAACTGCAATACGTACCAAACTGTCAATAAACAGCATTTAACTCACTTTGGACTTTCTTTCATCACCCTTAAGAAGTGTTATTTACTACATAAGTTGTTGCATTAAATTTGACAAATAAATCAGCTCTTAACAATGAAGAGTGGAACAATACTACAGGAAAACATACCAAGGTACTTCAAATTTTCAAAGCAGTCCACACAAGCATGATTTCAGATACATGTGTTTGAGTACTTTAAAAAACAAAACAAAACAAACCCTACTGTCTGCAGCCTAAACAAGAGTTTTCTACCTTAAATGATTAATTATTCATATGGCCTCTAACTAGGGACGTACCGAAATTTCGGCCCACAAAAAATTTTCGGCTGAAAATATATGCCTCCCAGTGCTCAGATTTCATTCTCGATCAATCTACCCGTTATCACGATGCTACCCAGCAAAGGCTGATCATGTCAGCACTGTGGAAATACTTCAAAGTTTCTGATAAGGACATCAAATTTGCAATCTGCCGTGTGCTGAAGCATTTGCCACGACATGTTTGATACACCACCTGAAAACACCACATCCAATTCAATATGCAGAGTACAGCAAAAACAACAACAACAACAACAACAACGACGCTTAAAAGTACCCCAACACCATCCGTCGCCACAGTCTTTGAATAGGCTAAGAAATTTTAATTATTAAAATGATTGTGTAGCATATTTAAATTTTTGGTATTTGCAAGATGCAAGCCTAAGTTAATTACTTGACTGCTGTTTTGCATATCATAATAGTTTCCTAGAACTTTACATTATTTGGATAATTTGTAAAAAAAAAAAAAAAAAACTTAAATTTGATTGTTACAGAACTGAAAGAATAATATATTTAATATTGTTTTAATATATTTTCTGTCCAATGTTGGTGTGTTACTTTCAATAAAAGTGTGATCATTTTATTGGTTTGTAGTTTTTCCAATTCAAATTAATTAAATTAAAGTATAATATCAATACAATCATATACAAAAAACTAGAAATAAAATAAGTTTTTAAAAAAACAAGTTATTTTTGGTTTCGGGTTTCGTCCAAGTGCATCTGAATTTTCGGTTTCAGCCCAGAATTTTCGTTTCGGTGCATCACTACCTCTAAAGTCTGTAAAACTGATAATTCTGTATACAAAAAGGTCAAATTAAATTTCAACCAAGGCCACATTTTATCCAATGACTCCCAGGGAGTATCAACTTACAGGCAAAACATGACACTGCACCTTCCAGCTGACACCTGTTTCCATGCTGGAATCACTGGAATCAGACCATGCTCCATACCCAACCATGATGTGTCAAACCAAACATGCAGCACAGACCATGCTCTATTAATGTTTTTTTAGGTGACACTTCCCAATTAGCAATGCAGAAACTATTTCACTAAATGCATATGGACCTAAAATGTATTTCAGTTTGTGCAATGACATCTTTGTTAACTATTATGAGCATTAGCTTGGGCTATCTGTTCTGACACTTTCCAGTAAAGACATGTCGTTCCCTACACTGAATAACAAACAGACCCTCTACTTGCTGTGCCACGGCAGTATTAATCAACATAAAAGCAGCATGGATTTAACATCAGATATGTACAGTGAAGAGCCTGATGGCAGGACTGAAAATACGGATGCTGTGTCTGGACTTTCACCTTGTCACCTTGCCACTTCCGCTGGCTATTACAATAGACAGTATTTTTAATATATACAATATATAATACATATTTTAACAACTTTTATTGAACATTAAGGAAATCTGGAAGCTTAAAGAACATTATTTCATAAAATAAACCTAATGTTCAATAACAGCACCATTAACTAAACACATCAGAGAGGAACATTTTCAAAGCGCCTTTTGTAACAGAAAAATTCCAAAATATTAAGTTTTGACACAATCCAAACTTAGCAACTACTTCAAGGTTTTTTTGCAAATAGGAAAACTGCATCACAAGTTCAATGATGGGAAAGTTCCACTTAAAAATAAATTGATTCATTAAATCCAGTTATTTTTAGGATTTTTATGTTGCTTAAATCTTGGTGTGCACTTACCTCCAGGATAACTGAGCATTCTGTGTAAGGCACCTAACATGCATTTATATGTAAAATACAAAAGAGAAAAGTACCCCAGCAGATGTGAAATTTAAATAATAAAACACTGTAAACGGTTACGAAGATTTAGTAGGAATTTCAGTAAAGTCAAAGAAAGTAAGTTCTGCAAGTAGTTGAGAATTATTATTATGTTGATGGATAGGATTGGAACAGGTAATCTAAAACAAATCTGAAATGTTACTCTGCTGTGCGCCATTTCTTATCTTTTTCAATTGTTTAAACCTCCCATTTTTAATCATTCTGCATAAAACTGAAGTTTGAGAATTTAGCAGGATTTAAACTTGGATGACCTGCTCTCTGCAAATAAATTATAGTCAAAAGAGTCATTCATAATCTTGTTTCCAAACATTTAGGGTTAAGGTTTAAAGATCTAAATTCCCAGTAATAGATATAAGAAGCCTTATAAAACCACAACATCTTGGTTTCACTTTTCTAAATTTGGAAAATCCATGCAAATGGTCAGGCCAAACATACAGCTGACCCAAGAACCCTTCTTTGAGCAGCTTGTGAAGATTATTAATAGAACCTTATCATCTTATCATCATGAGTATTACTCTGATGCCCGTGAGGCCATTTACTAGATATGCCCATTCCTTTCACAGTTCACCAAGCAGCACAAAGGGTCAACTACTCAGTTGGTTCCCTTACAACCAACATCATTTGTTAATTTATCAACACTGGATAACAACACAGAAACGGTTTTAGCGACTGATATTTTTATTCCCATTTTATATGCAGAGCACCCAGAGGATCCATTTGCACTTTAAGTCGGTGTAGGCGTTTTAATACCAATAAAACCTAGTAACTAATAACCTTTCTGGAAGACAAAGTATAGATTGTCTTTTGACCCCGTTTATTAACCCTTACAACAAAATTTTAACTCGGTCCCAAACAAATTTAAATCTGATTAAATACATTATTTCAGACTAACGACATTTACTAAATTACTCGGTCCTTCTGGTACAACAAAATCAGGATGAACCATTTAATGTAATTTCCAAAAACCAATAACGTATTTGTTCGGTAAAATGCCAATGCTAAAATAGTAAAATGAACACTATACGCTAAAATCTCTGTTCTTGGAGACATCTAAAACGCCGTAATAAACCATTTTTTAAATTGTTCATAATATACTTGGTAAAGATAACGGACAATAAAATATTAGCGTTAAGAATCAAAGATCAAACTGCGTTCGCTGAGAACAAACATAATACTCTAAAACCTCAGTATCTTTTAGCAAGCCGTATTATGAATTGAACATGGGCCTCATGTCATTATGGAAAAGTGTATTCGGCGGGATGAAACAACTCGTCTAGCTTTCATCCCTCTTGTAAGATAACTAACTGCATGCGAGGTAAGTCAAAACATTGTTTTGCAATTACATTATCAGGTTATCAATACAATTGTCTGCAATTAAACGCTTCCAATTTACCACAATTTTATTACGGCAGCTTGTCTATTATTTGAGTGAACTATCTTTTTTTTTTAAACTGTTGGGTAATAATGTGGAGACTAAATTACAGATATGGAAACTGCAGTTTTGCTGTTTGTGGCGTAGCTACCTTAAGATGACATGTGACTAACTATTCAGTCACTATTTTGCTGTTTATCTGGAGCGCATTATCTCAGCTCATTAACAAATATCCGCAGCAGCACACACAACCTATATGTTAAATATTCCGTTACCAAGACAATAGCATAAGCAAGTTGATGACAAAGCCAGAATGTAATATCTGTACTCACAACAAAAAACTCATTTCCCTTCGTGAAAAAAAAAAACTAGCCACAAAGACAAGAGGACAGCGGCTTCCAACGGGTGTCGGTAGCAGAAAAGGACTGTTTAATATAATCCAGAGCAAGTTCAGGACACAGTCAGTACCTCTCGTCGAATCTATTAAAACTTCTTCCTCGACACTAAAGTCTCATGATTGGATACCCAATACCTCGCGATAGTAGAGATAATCCGCTAAGAGCGAATGTGTTAAGAAAAACGGAAATGAGGTAACCTCACAGACTGCAGTGCGTAAAGTAGCGTAAAGCTCTTAAACGTCTACAAAAGTTTGATTATCTGTAAATACTTTACTGATTTGTTTGAAGATATGTAGTGTGTAATTTGTAATGATTTTTGGTCTGATTCATTGTATGTATTTTGGTTATTGTTTTATGAATAAAAAATAACGAATACAAAAATTGTAAAAAATGCCCCCATTTCACTTCCTGTTTATGTTTTATTATATTTCCGTATTTCTATTCTATCAAAATAAAAGTTGATAAATCGTTCAATAGGTCGTAACTACAATGAAGTGCACGAAATAATTACAATACGTTTTATTATAATTTGAAATTGGATATGATTTTATTATTATATTTTGAAAATATATTTATTTGTATGTATTACACACTAGTGAATCACAAAAAAATTCTATTAAAAAATTGTATCCCTCATTATTTAATTTGCAATGTGTAAAATCAGCTACAAAAACGTAGCAGTCAAGAATCTTTAAGAATGTAACATATATTGATTTGGTATTGAAATTGCAGGGTTTGTGGATGGTGGACACAAATACTTGAGGTTTAGGTAGATTGGCAAATGCAAAAATGGCCCGCTGTGTTTGTGTGCCCCACGATGGATATCATCTCCAGTGAAGTCCTGGCAGCAACAACCAAGAATCATGACCAGACCCCTTGGAAGTGCACTTTTGTCTATCCCTCAAACCTTTCAAGAAGGCTCCAGACTGATTACTTATTCTGTTTTATTCTACATGTGTCTACTGTCTATATGTGTTTTTCCTGATTGGCACAGGGTTTTCTATTTAATTTTTTCTATTTTATTCGCTCTAGAAAATGCCATTGGTTCAGCGGTTTGTGACAAATTTTAAGAACTGCGCTATAAAAAAATAGTTTGATTGATTGATATTAATTTGTTAATTTGTTTTAACAAAAGTGTATTTCTGACAAATTTTTAATTACATTTTAATTCTTTTTACAGTACTTAGAATTTTAAATTGCATCTCTAATAAACTAAACTGGAAAGACAGGGACACTAAGACCACTAAGTGGAGGGTAATGGTACCAACAGAGTAATCATTGACCATTTCACATGGGCATATGGACAGTCCCTGTAAGATGTGTTGTACCATGTCTGGCTACTGTATCCATTTTCCAATGACCTAAGTTGCCCTGCCATTAGATTCTATAAAAAAGTGCAGCAGGGAAGCAGGAAGAGTTCCCCACCCCCATGATGTTATTTTATTGTGTTTTAAAAAAAAAAAGTCTTAGCAATGCTTGTGTAATGGCAATCTAACTGTCAATGAAAACCTGTTCTGTTTAAGGTCCTGAAAAAAAAGAAAAAATAATAATTAGTGTTACGTTATAACGGTACGTTTTGTCAGAAGTGCCTGCCAGCCCCTGAGATGTGGGGTGTTGGCTACACAGGCTGTGCATTTGGGGAAACGGGGGTGTAGGCTTTTGCGTGATTATTTTGTGCGGCACAAGCCAGTCTGGTCTCCTAAACTAAAGTGTTATGTATTTTTGGTGTTGTGTGTATGCCGTGGTGGGAAGGGGAAGCCACTGATTCTTAATGTGTTGATGGGTGAATATGATCCTGTAGTGTACGCTACTAGTTTTTAGCATTGTGATTGCTATATTTGTTGTTATTAATGTATGTCTCTTGCAGTCTCACTGTACTTTGGGCTTTATGTTGTATAGTTTGGGCTTGAAGCCGGGCCTTAAGGGAGTGCTGTGTAATGAATGTAAAAGGGCATGTCATGCTAATAGGGCATTTGAGGATGGAAGTCCTATCTGTGGTCACCCTTAGCTGTTTCACTTGTTATGTGGGTTGCATGATTCCATCAAGCAAGTGTTGGTTTGAGTGCTTATGTGACAGACTGACTCCTGAAATCCGTGTCCGTCCACAGGTCCAGGAGACTGTTCACATCCACCCTTCCTGTTCTAGAGATGTGGACAGCCAGGCCACTAAGTGTCCCGAGAACCAGAATGACAGCAAACTTTGGCAGATGTTGGGAAGTTATTATTTTAAAATAGTATAGTACTGAAGACAAAATCTTTATGGTATGTAGTTAAGTAATTGTCACCAAGTAAATGTTATGAAGGAGTTCATGTTCATA
The DNA here is from genome assembly GCA_025775045.1 of Hiodon tergisus. Lineage (NCBI taxonomy): Eukaryota > Metazoa > Chordata > Actinopteri > Hiodontiformes > Hiodontidae > Hiodon > Hiodon tergisus. The sequence goes on from JAOVYW010028712.1 coordinate 12,910, forward strand.
CACTGTGCATAAGATTTGATATGAATGACTCTTGAGTGACTCTCAATAGATTTAAAAAGGACAGGCTCTCCAATTTTATCTAGGGAATAGTCTGCTGCAGATGTACATAATTTATACAGAAGTTGTGAAAGGATCTAATAATGCTCCCTGTAATGTTGTAGTCTTCATAGCGTTAATTTTCATTTAAATATTGTCTTGTAAATGTGGTTATTTAACATCCATCTTCTTTAATGATGCATGGTTCCTTGAAAACACAAGAGGCCAGGCAAATAAAGCAAATATAAAATGTACTGTGATTTTAAGACTAGAATCTGGTTGATAATAATACTGGATGAGAACACATTTTCAAATATATTTTGGGTTCAATAGTCCACATGAATGCTAATATTTCTGTGGATAAATATAGCCAAAAACACTGTTTCAAGGTCCTGGCTTAAAAGTATTTAAATGTCTTTACAAAAAATGTCAGTTCATGCTTTGCTACAATGTAAAATACTTAAAGAGTCTTCTTCACACAAATTCAATTGACAGGTTCATGAACTGAAGACAAACACAACAACCTTTTTTATAAATAGTTTTATTTATCAAATTAGGCCTAATTAATAACATAATTGAAATATAAAATATAATCAATGAATTTGAATGTTGCTGAATGTATCATTCATTCCAAAGAAGCAATATATTCAGCAATATCATACCAATACTATATCAATGTTTTTAAATCATGTTTAATGTTTAATGTAATTTTTAATTTAGAAACCAAATTAAACTTGCCTGTTCATCCATTATGACATTAACAGTAAATAAAAAGTTCACTCGAATGCCTCGAAATAATTTGCATGCAAATAACTTGACATACATCCCAAATTCCAAATTTATACTAAAAAATTATGATAAAAAAAGAAGCAGAAGGTATATTGTTTTTATTTAGGACCCCTTAAACATAATATACAACATTGGCATGCACTGGTTTGTATCTAACACATTATCTAGCACACACGTGTAACCTACTGTTTTAGGTATAGCTGATAATTCACACACAGCTTCGCAATGACATAAAATCCAAGTTGGTAAGTTTGAGTACAGGGAGATTTTTACAGGATTTACAAGGAGCCTTCAGTTAGAGACCAGCAAACGGTGCTATGATTTGGTATGAAGTTATTCATATTAATAGTTAATTAATACTACGCTAATGGATTTTTACACATTAGCTTCTTGGGAATTCAGAGGAACCACATGCACGAACCATTTCTTTTTTAATTGATGACCTTTTATTCACTGCTTCGTTGTCAATATACAACCAGCAGGCGTCGCATCACATTGGCTTTATTCCTATCATAAAATTACCAAAGCAGTAGAGTCCTTTTCTGAGACTGACCCTGTGGTCAGGTGTAAGACAGGACCATGATAAGGGCTCAATAAAGGTTGAGTTCCAGGCCAACAATGCACAATAAAGTGAGGCTGAGGTCCAAGCACTTGTTTGTATTATTATCTAAACAAGAAAAAAAGGGTCTTGGCGGGCAAAAACAGATAAAACACATAACATATCAACATATCTTGTCTGGCCATTTAACTTACTCTTTTGGAATTTACTGTTAAGTATAGTCTGTAAATATACCTTCTGTTATGTATTCAACCATCAGCAACAACAAATTATTGTACTATTCAATTACTATTAAATGTGGCACCCAATCAATGTGTGCCACATTTTACTGTCTGATAGGATAAGACATCATGTTCTCTGAGTGCTTAGGCTTGGGGACATGCTAACCTTAAGATTTTTACAGGTGCTTAGTTTGTACCATATCCTTATGTGAACAGTAGCTATCTAGGTTGCTAGTTCAGATCTTCTTATTCATATTAAACCTGATGTGTTACATTGCTAGGGTAACTTTGGTTGGTACATGTTAGTGCTCATGTGCCAACTCATGTGCTTATATCAATAAATAAAATATAAAGACCCAAAATTATCTGCAGGTGCTAAAATGTTTTTGCACATATGGGACTTTCTTGGGACAATCCAGATCCTGTCACGGGATTACCTTTTCCACAACCGCTACTGCCCACTAACTGCTTTTGTTCGTTCTGACAGGAACTGGACTGGAGCCGCTGTCAACGAAATTCCGCTCTGGTTTATTCTGTTAGGAACTGGACTGGAGCCTGATTAACTTGAAATAAAATGAAAGACATGACTGGGGCATCCCCAGTGCAACAGAAGAATAAAAATTACCAAAAGACAGACCAAATTAAATATAAAGGGTAAGAAGAATGGAGCAATGCATTTAAATTAGGTGAACCAGGCCTTTTCTTGTTTTATTGTGATACTTTACTGGAGTTCACATCTATATTAAATCAACATACATTTACAGTTCCCCCCATATGCTGTTAATACAATAACCTGAAAAAATTACCTTCACACAGACAATTAAACCTTCTTTTGGATTGTTCAGGGTTATTACTGCAGCTATCCAGAGTTTTCATGTCATTCACTGTTCATACTAACGATATAGGTTAACTAAGTCATTCAGGCACATTATTCATCAGCAGACAGAATATTTTAACCAAATTCCCCCCGAATAGTTAATTTCCCTTGTCAGTTAAATATTTTGTTTGATTTCAGGCCTTTTAAACCTCTTTATATAGACAGTTGTCTTAAGAGGGCATCAGATTTTTCACTATATGAAAAATGAATAGTCCAATAACAGAGCAGCATAGAGCTGGTGAAATATACTTTACTGCAAAAAAGAAAATGGTTGGCAGACATTAATATGATGTGGAAAGTTAAATCAATCTACCTGAAATGCAAAATGTATTCCAGATACATATAATATCCCCATGAGTTTGACAAGTACAGTTTAACAATCACCAATTTCATTAATTAGAGATTTTACTGCCAAGGTTACATTATCTTTAAGCTTCAGTGAGACCTACATTTCTTTAGGAATACACAAGGGGGCCAAATTATTTCACTTAACAATATTCCTGTAAATATGGTGAGGATGTCAAAAAGGTACGACTAACAGTTCTTTCCTCATTGACTTACAGTAATGAGAGATACATCTGTCGTTACACGTCTGTATTAATGACAACGAGTGAATGACTGAGGACTAAGCTAGTTGTAGTAAAGAGAAATCTTGCCATTAACTTTCCATTATATTTATCATACAGCTTCATAACAGATAAAAACTGTGGGGAAACAATAAAAGGGACTAATCAAAGCAGATAGGAGGACAGTTGAAACCTCACAATATTAGGAATAAAAGTATTCTACAGTTAATAAATACAATTTTGACATAAATTTATCCTAAAAATGAATGTCCTACTAAATATGTATTTATGTCACATCATAAACAATAATCAAAGTCAGTATTGGATTGATTAATTAATTAGATTAATTAATTCAACGTTTTCCTTGTGCACTAATGCTGTTTCTGAATTAGTTTTCCTGCGGCCGAATTAAGGCTTCTGGCCTGTTTCACCATGTCTTTTTCACTGCTCATAGTATAGGAAAACAAATGATGAGAGGGATGAAAAGGAACAAAATGAAGAGCAGAAGAGGAAGAGAGAGAAGATTACTATCAGCTTGTACAACGCAGATCTTTGAACTGTGCATGAAGTGTTTTGGAGAGAAAACAATGAAGACATGTTTAAAAATAAGTCTGCTAATTTAATCATTTTATGAACAGTCAATTATATATATATAAATTTCCAAATGTGTGGATATATATTTGCCCACTGGGCAACGAGGAAGTGCACATGGATTCCCAAAACCACCTGCTTCCCAAACATTTGCTTTTGAAAACATCACATGGTTCTGTGCTGGAGATTAAGCACCAGCTGGAGGATAGGCATGTCCCTATTTTGTGATTCAAAGCAGGAGAAATACTGCAGCTTTATGGATAGTCATATGTTAAAGTTCTTACACAGTTAGTCCTTTAAAATTCACATTTACAAATGAACAATAAATGTCTACAGACAATAGGATAACTACATTTACATTACTTTGAACCCCATGCCTGTCCAGAGAATCAAAGTGGTCCATCATGTGGACATTGCAGATCAGATCATACCTTTGCTCCATTCGTTTAATTGTCCCAGCCATCTGGTCAGCCTTTTCATCCAAGAGGGTAATGACCTCACTCTTCTGTTTCACAGTCACCTCAGAGCTCTGCATTCAAATCAGATTGGAACAGTGAAACAAATATCTCAGTACGCTGGATGTGGTTCTTTGTTAATTGTAAAAATATGATGCATGAGATTTAGAAAGTGTTACATTAATATGACCTTTATAATCACACAAAAGTTATGATCCTCTTAAATGTAATATTTTCATACATATCCTAGTTGTCACTGCAGCAATGATAAAGCCATATAATAGCTATATAGCCAATGAACAAAGAGCACTTATAATAATTGTGCTATTAGTTATTTAGATATAACAGCATTCATTATTTTCCATACCAAAACAGTCTGGTTTGGTGTAATTGGGAAAATTACATTGGCTAGGTTCAAATCTGGGACTCAAACTGTGCTTTCGAGAGTGCCTTTATTGACTGAGACACTCAGCAGGCCTATTACGGCAAATAAACTCATAAGTTTGTGTAAAGAAAGAGAGACTGCACAAGCACCACTAAAGGCATCTTTGTAACGAGCTCATGTAAAACATTTCCAGATTTTTGTCAAATGAAAATGAATTATTTCTATAAGTAGCATTATCACCATTTTTGCTCATGTTTGGTGAGATGCCAGCCTTTTTAATTTCTTACCTCTGCTGGATGGTTAAAAACAAAACAAATTTAAGGTTAAAGATCAGTTTATTTAAGCAGTACCTGAGACTTGTGGGAAAGCTCCTGATTGAGCATCCTGAGGTCCTCCAGCTGTTGTCTGAGTACCACCAAGGCCTCCTGTTTGTCACAGACGTCCTTCTCCAGCATCTTCATGGAGAGCTCCATCTCCTGCTTCATGCCAGTTTGTACTCCTAGGTCTTTCTCTGCATTCTGCAGGTGACAAACAGATTCCATTTAGAAAGGACCCCAGGCACACCTTTCACAAGTCTGCTATGACATTGAACATTTAGCTGTAAATAAAAAGGGGTGGTCGCATCCTTAACATGTATGGTGGCGAGTTTCATGGCAAGGAGTTCAAATGGATTAGCACAGCTGGCATTATTCACAGACATATGTACCAAAGAGTACCTGTCCATCTGCAATTCCTTCCATTTTTGACACCTACATGAACAGACAATGAAGGGCTGTCATAAAAACATATTTTAATCTTTACATGCATTTCAAGCAATATAAACAAAACCGTATATTAAAAGGTAGCCCAAGTAAACGCACATATGACGAAAATACATTCAATTATGCCTTAGTAAATAAAGTGAACGCCTAACCTCCCAGGCCTACAGACCTATAATATGACAACATGAAGAGATGCAAACACCTTGCGAGTGGATTCCAGAAGATAAGAACTCTCCTCTTTTACTCGCTCTACATCTTCCTGGAGAGTTATGATTCTGTTGTTTGCAACTGCAAGCTAAAAGGGATAAATATAAAGTAAAGTTTGTTTCAAATATGCCTTAAAAGCAAATACCACAAGCATTTAAAAACATGGAATTATATAACATGTATACCCACTTCTTCTGTTAATTTTGTGTTTGACTTTTCAAGTGCATCAACCTTTGCCTGGAGACTATTCACTGAAGCACTGTTGGTTGGTAATAAAAGAACTGAAGTCAACAAGAGAGTCGTTTCAAGGGAGAAAATACTGAATGTGGAACAGTTCATTCATACATTAAAGTAATTTCATTGACATTCCTAAAAAATGAAAGTAGAGTACCTCAAATGCCTATTAAGTTCTTCAACGTAATTCTTCTGGTCGAGTATTGCTGTAATCTGTCCATCACTGAAACACGGATTAGAGAATTAGAAGTAGGAAGAAGTAATAGGTGAAACAAGCAACATCCCTCCATATACATGAGTCCACATGGACGTACCCCTCTGTGCTCTTGCTAGTGTGGCTCCCGTCCTTTAAATACATTGAAAAATCTATAACGCCAACCTATAAGGAAACACAGCAGTTAAGTGAGCAGCATCATTAATGTCACCAAGCTGTCAAAGCTTTTGAATAGAATTTATTTTGTAGAAAGGTTTAGGTGTTTACTATACCAGAATGAAATAGACACCACAATGATCTTAGAAGTATCCAATGTACCAAACGTACATTTGGACATTTTTACACTCAAAAAATTGAATTTATTCATACTGAAAAAGTAACTAGCGGCCTGCAACCTCACTGAGGTGAAAGGAATCACCTGAGAGTCCAGATCCTCTCCCTTCATACAGAGATTGGCATCAATCACATTCAGACCCACAAGCAGCCCTGCAATCACTGCCCCCTCTTCCTCCATCATCAGAGCGTTTGCCTCATAGAATTCACTAGGTAGAGAAGCAACAGAACATGTATAAAACATTACGTCAAGCACTGGTGTCTTTGAGAATTTAACAATGCTACGTTATAGAAACAGGGCCCAGACATATCGGAGGACTTACCTGAGCAGGTCCTTTCTATTTATTAGGGTTTTCATGTAATCTGACAATTTCTTCTGCATCAAGGCAAGACGAAGCCAGGCTCTTCCTCGTCCTATTGGTGTTCTGTGGGTGTGGGGTGGGGGGTAATCATCATTACTGAAAAAAATATCTTTGCGTCTCAACCATGTGCTTTAGACTGAACCAGCACCTCAAACTTAGCAATTTGTTCCATGGAAGTATATCTTAAAATGCAGTTATTTTGAGGGTAAGCAATACAATTATTTCAAATTCTACTCAAAGCCTCAATTTTAGGTGCACAAAATACAGATAATTACAGTTGGAATGAAACCTTGCCTCAGGTCTTATGAGTAACACCACCACAAAACTAAACTGAATTGTCCTTACTTCAGTCCAGGGAGGTCCTTCACACTAGCTGTGATTTCACCTGCTTCAGGGGTTAACTTCTCCACTAACTCCAGAGGGCCCCAGAATGACTTGTTCTGTCCAAGGAATGTCTTCTTGGCTGCAATACAATTAGGGAATGTAAAACATGCCATATAAACTGTAATACCGGTGTCGGTTTCTCAGACACTACAAGAGAAGCTGAACTTCCGTTAAAATGAGTGAAAAGGCTTACATACACTTCTGTGATGTTTTAAATGTGTACTGTGCTGCGCATTTGTGACTATTTACCAGTACCAAATCAAATGATGACCACCTCTAAGCTTCACATTAGTTTTATTAATAATAATACTTAACTTATCGTAAATATTTCTCTGGTTCTCCTTTTATAGCTTTATATACACAGTATATATGATTTGTAAAAAACAGAAATCAAAGGCTTTCAGATCATTCAGAATTATAATAAATGTGAAGTATTTTTTCTAAGAAATAAACTTTCTTTTTCTGCCTTTGGTTAGGACTACGGATCTAAGCATGTTTAAGACCTGCGTTTGGACACATCTGTCGACGGCAGTAGGCACAATAGGCTGTTAACCAAAAAAAGGCTAGTTTTAGTTATAACAAAAAACATTCCCATTGTTTATTTATTATTATATTTGAATGTTAATAACATTACTTAATTTCATTGAATTAAAAAAACGTCTCATTGTTTTACTAAAACAATGTCAATAGCATTTGTCAACACATAAAAGCTACGCTACCAACTCACATATAAGTTAACTGCTGAAAAAACATACTTTTTAGACCATGTTTCAGACAATGCTCCATCACGACGAAGAATTGCTGGAGTGGAGCGTAGTCTGAGTCAAGAGTTCGACCCAAGTTGAGAGCAGACTCAATCAGTCCTTTTATGCTCAACTTGGCCATGTTCATCAGATTGAGCCTCTCAATAGCAATGGGGTCCTTGGGATCTGAAAAGAGAGGGAGACGTTACTGACAGAGTGCTTCATCATCGCAAAACATGTGATGTCTCACTATCAGTGTCAACCATGAATGGTGTCAATTAAAAAAAAAAGGAATTTGAAAAAAGAAAAATCGGGATAACTAAGAATTAATCCATTCCATTTACATTAGCCTATCATGGCCAACTCATATTCACAGTTTCAGAGTGGAAAATCTGATATTACAAGTGCGGACTACAGGTCAAGTTACAGCATAGCAACAACATTCCTGTCCTGCAGGAAGGCATCACAGTGTCAAATGTATAAAATACGAATACAGAAGGCTCTGTTGTGCAGGAACTATGTCAGCAGTTAGTTTTAATGGCTCACATCGTTTTATGTCCTTAGTCTCAAAATAATTGTTTTGAGCGTTGTATATTACATTACAATCCAAAACCACCAAATGATCTATTGCTACATACGAGTGATTTTAGTATGAAATGTATTACTGGGAATTACAGTAATAGGGTATAACTACAAATGCACACCGTGGAACCATCCTGAAGAGAACAAAGTGGACTTATTTGAAAAAACATTGGTTCCTCTAAAAAAACACCAACACACAATTATATTAATATTAATCATGAAAATCAGTTAGTAAAGACCAGTATAAATATCTATTAGGTGCCAAGGTATTTGTATGGTAATAGGAAACTGCAGAAAGATACCCCTATTTCAGGGATACTCAATTCTTGTCCTCACAGGCCATAGTGTCTGTGGGGTTTTCCAGCAACCATTCAATTAGCATCTGATTTACACCTGGTAAAACCAGGTGAGAAAATTTTTTAATTCAAATAATGACTCAAAATATTACGAAGCATAGCAGAAGGAAAAACCCAGACACGGGGTTAGTTGGTGGAGCTCATTATGACATTGTAATCATTTTATAGCATCCACTGCTATTACCGTTTGCTACGAAAAACATTTAAATTACTTTACAATTTTTACTGTAAAACCAGTGTTGGATACATACTATAAACTGCACTGAGAGCAAAACCCAGGGCTTATGGAGATATTGGCAAATACCCCACTCAAATCAGGTTGCTTGATTAACCACCCAGTTCATGAAAATGTCTTTTGGGACAATATCTAGGGTTTATCAAGAAACAAACAAACAAAACAAAAATCCTATGGGCAAAAAGAGTTAATTGATCAGAGATCATAGGAGAATTGTAAAAAAAATCATGCAAGCTAACAGGCAAGCCACAAACAGGCAAATAACACAGTTACAGCACAACAGAGGTGTGCAGAACAACATTTCAGAACGCACAAGTGCTCGTCTGTTGTCATGGAGGGGCTATTTACGACCACACACACCAACTTCCACTCCTATCAGTTAAAGATAAGAAGATGTGGTTCTAGTGGGTATGTCACCAATGCTGGCAAATAACAGGCAAATCCGGTCAGGATTTGGCAAAAACAGGATTTTGACCCATCCTACCTGGTGTCAACGGTGCTGGCTGGTGGTAGTGGTGTAATAGTGTGGTGAATGTTTTCCTGGTCTTTTCATACCAACTGAGCACCTTTTGAATACCGGATATTCTGTTGAAGATACGCTGTTTGTGAGAGTAACTGAGTTTTTGAGAGGAATTATTTGTTTTATTTGTTGAATTATTTGTTATTTAATTTGTTTGTTAACTTGACAATATATATTTTTTTAACTGTCACTTTATTGTGCAGTTCTTTTTTATTTGTTTCTTTCTTTTTGGGACAGGGTATTGAATCAATAGCAGGTTGAATCAATGTTGAATTCAGATTATCTTGTTATAACTCCCTCCCTCCGTCTACCAGGTTTTATGTGTGTTCTTCCGTTCTCTAATAGATTAGGTCCAGGCCGAGGTGAGAGGGTCATCAGGCTCATGTGGTGCACCGGTCTCACAAGCCAGATTAAACAAGCTGCAAGTCCATTTTCATGGACTCGCTCTTTCTCCACAAACCTATTTTGTTAATTTTATTTGAGACCATGTTTAGTACTTTCTCCACACCTTACAACACCCATTTTCAGATGACAAACACAACCATTCCCTACGTAACTGACAAATTGACTTTCACACTGTATTATAAGGTGTTTTGTTAGCACCCTTGTTTATTCATAAATTCCTTTTAGTTCCTTGACGTGTTGTCTCCCTATCTTCGTCACAACTCACAGGTAAATGGTTAACAAAATATGAATGTTGAATCAACTTTTGTTGGGTGATCGAGCATAGCTACAATCTCTCTGTGTGCAAGTCATGTTTGTACCACTCTTTTTTTCAAGCTGCATTTGGAGCAAACAAATGAGTAAACTTGAATGGTATCATGTCTTGTCACAATCAACTGCTAAGTGGTATACATACATATTAATAGAATACAGAATGCATGATAATTCAATATCAAACCTGTGTCATATATTGAAATACCATTATAGTCAACATTAACTGTAAGAGTAAGTAAGTGTATTTTTAAAAATAATTTTGTTACATTGGTTTAAATAGTTAACATTCAAATTTACAATTTGCTAAATCAGTTCAGTGTTGAATCACTGTTTTAACCTTTTGTTGATTCCATGCACATTCAATATCCATTTGCTGTCTTGGTTATTAGTTTTGGTAAAAATGCTTTTTTTCCCCATGGATGTCCCTAAAATCTATTGCAACTGCACTAGTCAGAAGGAATATCCACTTATATCAATATGGAACATGCCGTATGAAGGATACTTCATGCATTGCTGTTGACGGATGGAAAATGTGTTCAGTAATAGCTACAGCAGTGCTGCAATAAGTGAGAAGTACTTAATTTCATTCAAGAGATAGTGGGGAAAAAATCTGTGAATTGCAAAAGTGTCAAGTAGTAAATCCAGGGACATCGGTGAAAGAGGGGGAAGATCCCACCTGGGGTGGGATGGCCATGAAAACAGCCCGCTTTGTGGCTAGAGATGGCAACTTGGCTGGCTGGACAGTGATGCTGTGATACGCACCTTCAAATTCATCAAGCATTTGCATTTCCTCCACCAAATCTGTAAAATCCTCACATGAGTCTTTGCAAAAGGAAATGGAAAGGGGAAAAGAAAAAAAGAAAGGATAGACTGTCATGCATAATATGATTGAAAATAAAAGCACCACTGAGCAACCAATGTCACACATAAGGAAGGGGGATGCTTTATTAAAGACACTGTTCTATATGCTGGCTGAAACTAGCAGAATTACAAGTGTGACTCCTGCAACTCACGCCTGCTTTTACACACAACGAGTGACTCCAGCCTCAAGCGTTTGTTTAAGATAGCCTACTCAGTGTTTATCAAGTATGGATAGGGGTCATTTTAAAATATTGAATTAAACCATGTTTATAAAAATGAACCAATGTGGTATAGGAATTCCCTACCCGTATTTGTGAATTACAGCTTGGCTACAATAATCAAGTCATCATCGTTTTATTTTTGGTTCTAAACTATTTTTTAAACCCGAATTAAAACTTATGTACTAAGCTGTTTACATCCAAATACAATTTATATATCAACTGTACAGAAAATGTAGGCTATGTATGGTACAAGTATACAAAATTATGTGCACGAATAATGTCCATCAGTTGCAAAATGTGTGGCATTAAATTAGATATAATTTGTTTGTAAATGGGTAGTCTGATTCGTTATAAAAAACCGAATCACACCAACCAATTTATGGAAGTTTTGTATCTTGTATCAGTACCTCAGTACCTGTATACGCGCTGACTCGATGACAAACTAGTTTGAGCCGAAACAATGCGAGTCAATACAGTGATATAACCGATACAATTAGAGATCCGATACAGCAAAAGAGAGGATTTAACGAGAGAGTTGAAAGAGCTTAATCTTGTAACAGGTCTGATTCTTTAACTCAAAGAACCATACTTGAGTTTCAGCAATAAAGTAAATTTAGGTAGAACCAAATTTAACCCCTTTCACGCTCGCAAAAATGAAATTTTAGACACGCCTTCGTCGCAATCAAATCGAACTCTTCTGTCTCCGAAAGGGGTGGAGACAAGTTTTTGTTACGAAAACAAACATACATTTGTTGTCAACAAATAACTTGCGTTCTTGACAGTTAAACTGGACCTGGAAACAGGCAAATCGCTTATCAGCATGGCAGAGGGTAATCACATTATTTTCAACAATACTAAGACTGGCGCGTGTATATAAAGAATGGTTTACTATTTATTAGCGGTCGTATTTCTAATCTAATGTTGCATGTGTTTTGTTTTTGTTTATGTGTATGTCACTCTCCACGGCCTGCTCTTTCTCCACTGGCAGGGGCGGTGGCACAGGTTTGCTAGTCTCAAGTACTCAGCCATCCTCTCTCTTTTGAATGTCATGATGTTGCAATAACTGCCCCCAACATGCTTTAAATCATTGTTATTTACTGAAACTCAAAAAGTTTATATCATTCAAAAGATCCGATTCAGGTCCAGTTCAAAAAGAATCAACACCGCTAATGTTGTGCAGACCATAGAAAAACGATTATATGCATTTAGTCAAAGCATACTATACGTTAATGCAAACAGTCTGTTAAACTTGCTGCAGTGAGTGGAAAGTGATTTACAGGGACATTTATTCAGTTATTTCATACTTCTGGCAGGCTATAACTTACCTGCTATACTCAAAAAAATAAAAATATTCTCTGAGACACAAAACAATGCTCACATAATTATCACATCAATATATTTAATCTCTCTCTCACATTGACTTGTCACAACCCAGTATCAACTCCAGACATAAAAACTCAGTAAGCACCTTCTAAACTATTGTACAATGGCCAGATCCCTTTAACCTTTATCCATGTCTTTGACATAAAATGTATTTAGCCACATGTTAAAAGAACCTGATGCTCTTCCCATATCTGTGTATTAATGTCAGACAAATGAGTAACCATTCATAACCACCAGGAAAAGTTAAATTGTTAAATGGGTGCTGATAGGGTCATCCAGATGCCTCACTGTGACTTGATCAAGAGTATTTGGACATTATTTGCATTGCTATTCTCTGTTAACCAATCCTTTTTAACATATGTGTAATATAAATGTTAAGCTGGCGATTTGCATGACAATGGACGGAGCACGCTGTTTGAGCTGATTGTATTCCATGGAAACGCCTAACAGACAAGCCAGCTGCATTTGTCTCAAGGGGGCATTACCTTTCTTTCTACTTTAGTAGTAAATCACTACACATTTACTCTCTTTTTTTACATTCTGAACAACTTGTTATTTCACTCAATGGTAACCCATGTCATAATAGATAAATAATAAAATAACGTTGTGACCTTTACGATCTTCTAGATCCACATTAATTGGTGTTAATTACTCATTCTCAAAGACCTGCTGGAAGTCAGATAATCCAACAGTGCCATATTCATTTAACAAATGCTACTTCAAAAAAGTGATTCAGTTGGATTTAGCTGGATTTAGCAAGCAAATTAATTAAAAGACTCTACTTTATTTTTAAAGGATATGAAATTTAATTTCCTCCATTTAGTCTCCTTGTGATTAAATGATCTATGCACAAACAAAACAATATCACCCTCTATTTACACATTTTGAGCTGCAGTTGAACGCATGTGTATTAGTGTGTATTGATGTTATAAATTTTAATTCTGTCAGTGTTTATCATTACTTTATATGCTACCTTGGATGAAAATGTGTATCAGGTAAATGTCTAATAAAAGTAAGACATTTTGTATTAATTCTGTAAGGAAAACTGGTATAAAGTAACAAATGTCCATAAGTCAAAAATGCAAAATGACAAAACCTGAAATTGCTTTAGCGGACAAAAATCAATTTTGGATGCATGCTTGTGACTTAAAAGTGATATAGATTTTTTTTAGGGCCTCACTTTACAATACAAATTGATGTAGATTATGTGTGTGTGTGTGTGTGTGTGTGTGTGTGCGTATATATAATAGCCTTCAAATGCAGATAGCAAAAGGACTCTAACAATAGAAACCTACTAGTTTTTCCATCTTACGAAACTAAAACATTAACAAAGGTAGTGTCTGAAAACATACTGTTATAGGAGTTGACACGTTGCCGCTCAATATTTTCTAGCACATGTGAGTGATGCTCTGTGGGTGAAAGGGGAATAATTAAAACATTAAAGAGAACAGAAGTTGATTTTGATGTAGATGAGCTACAGCCCACCTTCAGACACCCAGGCTGTAGCTTGAAAGCCCAACCTCACCCCACTCACGAGTGGTGTCCAGGCACTGTGGAAAACATACCTTCATGGGCCGGCTCTGGGTCAGGTGTGAGGGAGATGTCGTTGAGCTCTCGCAGGCAAAGCCATTCCCCGTCCACAGACACCCGAAAATTGCACAGGTAAATGGTCTCTCTGGCAGCTTGGGTGATCTTGTCAGTGGTGGGGGTTGGGGCATCGCTCTGGGGCGTCAGATCAGACATGATGACTCAGCACAGAAAAACACAGCTCCTTCTTTGCCAACCAAACGAAAATGAAAGTCCCCAATGCAGCTCAGCCAGCAGCTCCCGCTCAATCACAGAGAAAACGAAAAGAGAAGCAGTAGGTGATGGAAAGTGACTGCAACACCCAGCGATGCTGCAGGACAAAAATGATGCTCTTCTCTGTTCCTGTGCCACTCCTGCTATCCTCCCCCACTCAGTGAGAGGTAGAGTCACAGTTTCAGCACAACAAAGGCTAACGCTCGTCTCTCTTCACATCTGCCGCTCTGTAAGAGGATATGGTGACACTGTGAAAGGCTGCCACTGCTGAAAGCACGATCTTCCACTCCTCTGGCCAGCCTGGCTAATATAAATGGGATTGGCTGTGTGAGCTGCACTGGGTGGAAACCAAAATGGCCGGATAATGAGCTGTAATAATGCTCAACTGTCACGTGAGCAGATGGCCTGGGTAGAAGAAAAAAAAAATTCCCAAGATTCCTCACGGAGACTGGTGATGCTGATGCAGGATATATAAATCAGGACCTACATAACAATTAGCAGTTTTTTTGTTTTTGTTTTACTAATAAACAATAATATAAATACAATAAAAATTTGTACTGTAAAGGTAAAAATGGGAGCTGTGCTTTTTATTTATGTGGACAGTATGGGGTTTAGTTAAGATATCAGGACAGGTAGCATGGTGGATATATATATATTTATAGGCCTTTTCCCTTTAACAAAAGTAAATATTTTGTCCCTTTTTTAGGTCAGGCAGCTTACCCTATTCCTATTATTTTTATTATTAAATATAAATGCTCTCCTATGTAGTAATTAGGGTTGCCATAAATTTAATTCATACAATATTAATTAACTATTAAAGCATGGTGGCTTTTTGTTTGGCTTTAGTGCATCACAGCAATGGGTTGGGACAAAAACATTCAGTCACCCAGGTTTTATTTACAGGGGTATGGAAACAATGTGAACCGGCTCTATGCAAACTATATACAGAGCAACAGCAATTACGACAGGAATTTACAAACAAAATAATGAAAAATTACACAAAACAACAAATAATTTTCCCCTTTATCTCAAGGTCACCTCCAGATCTGGGCCACCGCTAACCCTGTCAGAAGATCTGGGGAAAAAGCTTAAATCCAGCCTTAGTTCATAAAACACACAGTGCTGGGAATAACAAGGTAGTATCCCTTAAGATTGCAATAGGATCCGCCTCTTAAACAGCCAAGCTGCCAGGTCATTCTCCAGGCTCACACTGTTTGCTGTGCCTGGACAAACGATGGAATCAGGCATGCAACTGTAGGAGCTGGAAAACACCGCCAATCCTAAATAAACGTAAATAATTAAACCCTCTGCACCCCCAACCTAGTGCCACAAAATATGGTAGAAGTTTAATCAAATCAACAGTAACTGCAACATGGTGAAGCCAGAAAAAGCAAAGAGAATGTGATCACATCGCTTGTGAATGTGAATGCTGATGGGCATTGTTTTCAATTTAATTCCATGTGTATTAGCTTTCAAAATCCAAAAGGTGGCAGCCCTGGTTATGGAGCCAGGACCATTCTGTACTGTAACTGCACAGTTGCTGAGAGGAAATCTAAAATTTAATCACCCATAAATTTATTTAAATTGTATTTAATAGTGTTTTCTGCTTTTTGTAAGCATAATATTTATTGTTCTGATAAAATGAAAATGTTATTAAATACAGTTATTAAATACAGATTTTGTTTTGAGTTTTGAATAGTTTTGATTTGGTGCCAGCTGAGGTTTTTTGGTGAACAGAGCTCATAATTCTACACAATCACTGATTTCTTTATTAAATAATAAATGGTCCATAGGTCACTGGGGAAGAATATTCTGAAGGAAATGCTCTGTACTGTAGAAATATCGCTTTCAGAGGGAAGGGTGGAGACCCCTAAACAAAAGGCCTATCTGGGTGCCCCCCCCCAATTGAGTTAGTCCCTGCTATGACTATGTGGTAGCGCCTTGTCTATTGTTCTGCAACCACCCTGTAAAATCCATTTGTCCTGTATGTAAATTGCTGACACACCCTGTTTGTCTTTGATGCTGGCCTATAAGGAAGCAATGTCTGCCTGAATGCATCAGATATGTTTCGGTAGACTTTGGCACTCTCGTGTAACCATCTTTCCATTCCGGAATGTGTTGTATGTGTTGTATGCTTGTGTTGTGGGAGAGAATTTGTGTAGCAGTCAAATAGAGGGTAGAGGGAGAATTTAACAGATATTAGCGGTTTAAAGTGTATATTCATATTAGTACTGTTTAAAGTGTATTTTCAATTTTCATAAGTAATCTAAACTGTAACAGACATAAGAAACTACAATCGCAATCTAGCAGCCCCAAATAATAGCAACTCCTGGATAAATAGTCATATAATCATGCATGCATGGGATTGTGGCACACAGCTGGCAGCCACACCCTCAAGCCAGGAAAACTGAAGTACAGCAACACTACTGAGACAGAGGGCCACATCCTCTAATTGGACCTTGTTGTGCACCTGAGTGTGGTTCCACTAATGGTAATCACACTCAGGTGCAAACAATTCCCAGGCCCTTTAAAGAGCCATAAAAGTGGGCTCATGGGAAAAAACAGAGGTACGAAAAGAGGCCTCTGTCGGAGGCTGCATGTATGGACAATGCTGTTCTTTATGGTTTAAATGGTTTTTGTTTAGGTGTTTATTTTGTTGTTTATTGTAATCTTTAAGTTACAGTGCCTTGCAAAAGTATTCACCCCCCTTGGCTTTTTACCTATTTTGTTACATTACAGACTTTAGTTCAATGT
>JAOVYW010028751.1:0-30019 GCA_025775045.1 Hiodon tergisus
CATCTCTGTTGTGGGTGTTGTTTCCTACTTGCAGCATCTCTGTTGTGGGTGTTGTTTCCTACTTGCAGCATCTCTGTTGTGGGTGTTGTTTCCTACTTGCAGCTGTATAGTTACTGTTTTATTTCCGCTGCTAAAAAAAAAATTGGCCGCTGTTCATTCTGTCCTCCCTAAAAAAATGTAAATCTTGTAAATATCAATTCAATGATCACCCAAAGAAAGGGGATTTCAGTCTGAAGTCAAAGTCAGTTAAGTCTAAAATGTGTATGGTGTTTGAACACTGGCCTAAGTATAAAAGTGTCTTTCTTAGATTCTTAGATTACTTGGATTCATGATCACTTTAAATATATGTAGCATAAGCACAACTTCGTCATTCCTGAATTTCATTTTCAGGTATTTATAGGAACTTATACTACGTACAACATTGTCAATAATGGAAAATATCCTAGTTTCCAGCAAGTGTACTTAAACTTGAGTGGTACTGTAAATAAAATGGAAGCATAAAACAACAGAAAAACAAAAATTAAAATATATAAAACGGAATATAACAACCAGGGGTGGGGATGCAAAATTTTGGAAAATTTCTAAAACATTTTGGGTTTATTTGCGCATAGACTCTATTTGTCTTGTCCTCAACAGACAAACTTGTCAAATCCAGATAGAATTTTTAACATTCTTCGGTAAAGGAAATTAATGTTGAATAAAACATAATTCTTTCCTATGTTTAACAAGCCAAAAAAGACATGCTACAGTAGAACACATGGACTACTACAGTATAATATATTTTGAAAGTTAAATAAAAAAAGAAAGAAATTGGCCAAAATTCCCAAGCTAAAGTTTCCATGGAAAGCTTCCAGAAATGTTCTGCTACTTTGCAACCTTACCCTGGGGTAAGAGGTAGAGATTGCACACCCTGTGTGAAAGAAAGCTTGGAGATCTCGGGTGTGGTTGTTGTAGGGTTTTAGTTCAATGGTACGGATGGCATGAATGCACTTTTGTAATGACTGCTTAATTTACTCCCGCGCTTTAATGCATCTTGCGTTATCATTTTGGGAGTGGACTGATTACACCTTTTCTTTTTCCTTTGTTTGTAGATACAACACAAAGCTTTCTGCGATGGCCTTCATTTCCAACTAATGCCGCCCAAGCCGACCACCTTCTCAAGCTTTGAAAGCTCAACCCTGAGAATGACCGACCCCTATGGGCTGGTCCCCGGCGGGACGGAGCTCGGTGTGGCTGAGGTCGACACGTGTGACCTGGAGATCCAGAGGAAGTACGAGGTCATCCCTGCTGTCATCTGCTCAACGTGCTGTCTGTTCGGCCTCATCTACTGCTTCTTCGGTGAGCCACACCGATGCGTTAGCGTAAATAATCGCAATCAACCTCCGCTGCCCACGGCCACACTCACACGCACGTAATTAAGCTTCACCTGAGTCCTTTAAAGGCTTTAGTCGGTTCAACCTCAGGTAGCTACACCTCCCCGGGAAACGTCTTGAAACGTGCTGGGCCAATTAAGCGGATTAGACTCTTTCTAGGCTAGGAGAGACAGGTGGGGAATCACCTGGGTGACTCCAATCCCTTTAGCCCAGTAACTACGCATAGAAAAGAGTCAGAGCAGCAGAATGGCTTGTGCAGATGGTATACCCAGTCAGGTTCTGACTATACGTTTGGGTGAAAATACTAGAGGTTTCCCTAGAGGTTGTTGGGTTTGATCAGTTTGATCTTAGTTCGTCGGTTTTTGGTTGCCTAAAAGTCTCTACTGTCACCTTGTGGATGTAGATAGTACTGCATCTTGTTTTTTTAAACATTTATTTAGTTTCTAAGTTCAGGCAGTCGTGCTAGAAATCAAGTTTTTAGTATTGTATTCAAATTGGTAACAGCACACTTAACGAACAGGGGAGATAATTGCTCTGGAAATAATTTTCTTGGAGTCTGGAACATAGTCTCCCACATATTTCACTCTGCTAAAACTTTAATGTGACAAAATGTAACTATGACCTTAAAGCTGAACTCCCTGTACTCCGCCGTTGATTTCCTGTTTCTGTTGTCGGATTTTCCGTTTTGATTTCTCCTTCCTTCTCATGGTGTGCTTGCCGTCACTTCCCCTGTATAATCTCCTTCTCCCTCAGGCTACCGCTGCTTTAAGGCAGTCATGTTCCTGTCGGGCCTGATGTTCGGCTCTGCAGTCATCTTCCTGCTGTGCCACCGGGAGCGGGTGCTGGACACGCAGCTGAGCTTGGAGGCCAGCGCGGGGATCGGGCTGGGGATCGGGCTGCTGTGCGGCTTGGTCACCATGTTGGTGCGCAGCGTGGGGCTCTTCATCACCGGCCTGCAACTGGGGCTCCTGCTGGCCCTGGCCGCCTTGGTGGCCGCCAGCCACCTGTACAGCCCTGCCTCCGTGTGGGTGCCCCTAGGCACGCTGCTGGGCACTGGCGTGCTCTGCGCAGTCCTGGCCCTGCAGTGGCAGAAGCTGTTCACTGTGCTCTCCACCGCCGTGTTCGGGGCCGCTGTGGTGACGGCGTGTGCAGACTACTTTGTGGAGACCGTGGCAGTGGCGGCCCATGTGTACGCCTGCCTACGCCTGGCGCCCGCCCCGCCACTCTGCTGGTACAGCTGGGTGGTCGTGGGCGTCTGGCCCATCCTCAGCGTAATGGGCGTGCTGGTGCAGTGGAAGCTCACTGCAGAGGGATACTCCCACACAGAGGGTGAGCGACGCAGGTCCTCTTAGCGTCGCTCTGAGGACAGGTTGCCAATGTGTGATCCTGTTTAAAATACATCTATCTCTGTCTGTGCTTTATCAAATGGGGCAGTGTATTTCAAATTGATGTGTGAACGAGTTAATGTGGTGATGTATATGTGTGTGTGTGTGTGTGTGTGTGTGTTTATGAATGCTCTCAGTGATCATCAGCAGACGACAGAAGAAGGTCCAGCTGATGCGGATCCGACAGAGAGACGCCAAGAAGCGGCAGCAGAGTGGGGGGCAGGCGGGCACCTACCGCCGGAAGGCCACGCCCATCAAGCGCTACGCCGGAGACATCCTGGCGCCGGTCCGTCCGTCTTTGGTCATTTAAAGATTTTAAGTAAAATATTATCACAGCTTGTAATTCAGCTTCCAGTCGAACACCTTCCAAACAAACATTCACACAATTAAACAGGGGATCTGATCTTGGTAACGTTGGTGCTGACACTGCTCTACCTCTATCCAGAGCTACCTGCAGAGCCTGCGGGATCGGCAGACAGGCACAGGCACCTCTCTCAGCAGCCTGGGCACGACCAACCACGCCATGCTGGACTACGACTTCGAGACGGGCTCCACCGTGCCCCTGACCGCCACCACCCCGGTCATCAGGGTGTGACGGGGGCGTGTCGAGCCCCCTCGCTCTCGCCGATCGCTCCAGGAATTTTCTCAAGCCATCTGCGCCGCAGACAATGGCCAGGCAGCCGGAAGGAAGGGGGAATGTCTTCGTTAATTAGAGGTCTTAGGCCGTTTGTAGTGTGCAGTGTCTTTCGCGTGCTGTTCTTACTCTACCGACGAACCCCTGCGGCTCCACCTGTCTGTCCTGAGCCGAGATAAAGGAACACAAGCTGGGCAGAAGGAGCGGCACCACAGAAACTTGAAGCCACTCTGCCGACAAAATCGTGCTGTTCAATCTGTGGGATACCAGGAGTTTCCCAGGGTGTGTGTGTGTGGTGTGTTAGGGTGTTTTTACTTCTTCTCTCATCCATATTGAAGTTGGAATTACAGACTGCTTTGCATAGTTTTCCTACATTGTACAGCCACATGTACAATGGCATAACATTTGTGGCTTTCTATACATTGTTTTAGGCAGATAAGATTTCTACTTGTGGGCTTGTGGTCACAGCTAGGGAGTGGTGAGAATTCTGTCTGTGCTAGCCCTGACCAAACACTCAAAACGTTGACCTGAAGCATTGAGGTGCAAGCTCCGGTGATCTGTAGTGGATGGTAGGTCTGATGTTACATTTGCAAAATACACTGTAGGTTTCGGTTTGGTGACCATCTGTGACAAGGAATGACTTATTCCTCCTTTATTGAATGTAGTTCATCTTTAGATAAAGTTTAGCAAAACAAAATCATGGGATCAGTGCGGTTTCTCAAGTTATGTTGCTGGGAAATTGTATGGTTTTTGTATGAAGTGATGGAGATGTTTTCACTTATTTTTAACACTAATGTATTAAAGACTCCTTGTTCTGTTTGCAAGATGAACTAATACGTTGTAGAGCACTGCCTTTCCCGTGCTTAGTTAGTGTTCAGGCTATATTTCTTTCACAGGGACAGTCCTATCACTTAACAAAAAGCTGGTCCTGAAATGGCAATATGACATTGAGAACACATTTAAAAGGGACAAAACTTGTACTTGCTAAATATTTGTGTGAAGCAAAACCCAGTTACCTAGCAACTAGGCCTGTTATATGCAGCCTCATATCGGCAAAGTCTCCAAGGTAGCAGTTGGTCTGTGTCAGTGGTGGCCAATCTAACCCCATACACCAACAACTCTGAAGGTTCATTAGCTAATCTGAATAAAAAGTTTACATCATATTACTGGCTATGTCTTTTATTATAATATTTAAGCAATGACCCGGGTGAAGTGTGTGAACTGGTGTTTCTTAATAAGAAGCTGAGAAATGCCGGCGGCTCTGCTGAAAAGGAGTGGCCACCAGTTGGTCCATGTGGGGGCCATCTTCAAGCACCGGATCGTTATGATGCGTAGATCAGGAGTCCGGTGACATGCTTCTAAAGTGTTTGCTTTTAAAATCATCCGTTTTTTGTTTTACTGATTCATGATTTTATCCCCTGGGATTAGAGTAGAGTCTATGGGCAAGAATGCAAACGGAGGCATTTTTAAATTATTGTTATTGCTATTAAGACATTATCTGGCGACTGAACATATAGTAATTTGCCTTTAAAGTTGGATGACTTTGCAAGCTAGAGACAAGGGAGTACAGGACAGCGCCACCAGAGGACATATTGTGATCTCAATAAAAAATAAAATAATTTAAAAGTACAACAAATATCATGAATTTCATTTTTGTTATTTTTGATGGTGGTAGTGCACAGTGCTCTACCACCATCAAAATGCAACATCTTTAATGATTGAATTTTTTACTAGTTTTCCAGAAGAGTTTTTTTTTTTTTTAAGGATGCGATTAAGTGATGCTGACCATGTATTGTCAGATTATTCTCTGTGTATTTCGACAGTAGGGTACCGGCCAGTTTAGGCAGAGTTGGTGCATTCTGCAGGGAAAAACGTGTTTTCTTTGTATGATCTCCTAAGATCCCACAAAGTACACTCACACAATGGGTCTCACTTTCAAAAAACAAGCTCGTTTGTACTTTTGTTTTTGTAATATGTGTAAGGAACAACATTTCAGATAGCAACTGTGTTTTACATTCTGATCATCATTCTGATCCTCATTCCAACTGCTACGGTTGTAGCATGCTTTCTTTTCCTGAGATTGGTGCTCACACCACCCACCCACATTGACCTCTGGTGGTCTACTTATCACACTGCATCCAGCGCTCCCGCTTGCTGAGTGGATATCCACTCTCCACAGTCATTTCCTTGTTGACGCGCCAGTACTGGTCGCCTTTGAAGAAGTAGATTTTGCCGTTGGTCCAGGTGAAGGCAGCGTCAGGGTGGGAGGGCACCCCTCTGAATAGTTGGGAGACAGGCTTGGGGTATTCACTGAAGTCTGTGACCGCCAGTTCGTCCCACTGCCAGTACCCAGAGCCCTGTGTGGTGGGAAGAGGGAGAGTGCAGGCCATTTCACGGATTGGGCATGACGTCGACATCACATCGCTGTGGTTGTGACCATGAGCAGCATTATTACGTTACTGAATCTGCTGTAACACAAGCATCCTTTACCTTAATCAAAACCAGTTTCTGTTTGGCTTGGAGGTATAAGGCTGCGTCAATGTCGGGCGGAATGCGGGTCAGTTGTTTGGGGTACCCGTGGTCCAGCTGGAAGCCTGTGTACCTCCACACCTTGTCCCCTACAGGTGCCAGGGTGACATAAAGAAGGGAAGTTGAGTCAGATGCAAAATGGTACCAGGCGAGACTTATTCTGAGCAGTGATGCTTGTGTATGTGCGCGTGTGCCACTCTGAAGTGTCTCCACACACCTTTCAGGAAGTAGGTCCGGTCGGTTTTCTGGGAGTGAACGGCTGCGTTCAGGTTCCCAGGCAGACCCTTCCACAGTAGGCTGATCCTGACGGGGGTGTTGAACCCCTTGTCAGTCACCGTCCACACATAGTCCCCACTGAAGGTGTACGTCTTTTTTAAGGGACCTGTGTGGGTGAAGGAATTTTGGAGGACTCTTTGGTGAATTTTCACAAAAGGGGAGTCTGATCAAGTAATGAGAAATGATGCCTCCAATAGCCCAGCCCCTGCAGTTACGTAATTTATAAGTGTAAAGGTTGTTTTCAAAGGCATAATTCTAAATTTCACTAATACGACTGTATTCATAGCAACAATGCGACACATGAAAATGGAGGACTTGTGTCAAAGAAAGCACAAGGGTGTGCGTTAGTTGAACACTATGCAGTCGTACTGTATCTTACAGGGGTGTACGCTAAAATGCTAAAATGGTTTTATGGAGAATAGGCGACTTTACCAAGCATGATGGCATCCAGGTTGGCCACACAGGGATCTGGTATCCCCCCCTGGCCCCCTGGGAGCTCTACCTCTGAGGATGACTGGTTTGGGTTTTTGGGAATTATAAAAGAGCCAGCCGTTGGCTTGCCTAAAGACGAGAAAGCAAAAAGTGCAAAAATTGCTAGTTTAAGCCGAGTCACTCGATGTCCTTAACTAAAGTAACATACACGTTGTCCTCCACAGTTCGTCTGAAATGAAAGCTTGAGCCTGTCATATCCCGTTATAGTTATATGTTGTACATTGCATGGCCGTCTCGACCTTACCGTACAGGGCCTGGATGCCTCGCACGTCGTCGGGATGCAGGCGGAAGTTTGCGCGGTACCCGCTGTAGACAGGCCCCATCAGGGCATTTCCGTACTGAGAGTGGCCCAGGCCCAGAGCATGACCAATCTCATGGGCCGCTACGATACGCAGGTTGGAGCCATACGCCTTGCCATCCGTCCAGAACTCGTCCTTGTCGAAGTGCACAATCCCTGACTCCGGGCTGTCCGCGTGGGCCAGCACGCGACCTGAGAGAATAAAAAAAAAACAACAGGCGTCTCATTTTAAGCCCCACCTAGCCCAGCTGCCGATTCTGAGCAGCCCGATTGCGAGCTCACCTGGCCCATCAAAGGCGACAGGACAGCTTTCACCCTTCCTGTGAAACGAAATCATGATGTCTGCCTTCCCCTCCGCCACCTCCCGGAAGCTCAGTGGTGATACGTCACTCCAGTATTTGAAGGCTGAGCGGATGACGGCACGAGTTCGGGACGGTTCCAGATCAGGCGTGTAATTTAACACGCGGTAGGTAAGGTACTTCTTCCTCCAACGGCCTGTAATTACATTTGGATATTCCAGCAGGGAACACGTAGTCACATGTAGTCAGATGTAGTCACAATCTTCTCTGCACGAATGACCATTTTCAGCTAGGTCAACTGTTGGTCAACTAGGATGGTTAAATGTAAAACAATATTGAGGTTTTGAACCACTTGTGGCTGTCTGGTAAAAGTGAAGCATTTGATTTTCAACACCGACCGTCTTGAAGAAGCGTTTATAGGTCATCCTGTGTACACTAACCTATCACTCTGTATTTGAGGGACTTCTGGTTGAAAGGGTCCTCCACGCCACAGCGAGGCCGTCTCATCATCGATAACGTTGCCTGGTCAGTCTTGCCAGTGACGGGCAGGTCTGTTGCCTTCTGGAAGATCCTGGTGAGAGGAGAGGACCGAGTGTTAGACCTCTCCAGTGCTACAAGGAAGCCAGCAGTCTCTTTTTCTCATTTGTGTTGTTATTTTCCGTCATTTAACAGACACCTCTCGGGTGACCTACAATGCAAGATATTCACTACAATAATAAGTGCGACACAAAACAGAAGCTGGAATATCTTAAATTGAAGGAATGTAAATGTATTCAAATGCAAGTCATATTCGTGGTTGTGGCAATTAGAACTATATACAGTTATACAATTATAGTCTCAAAAAGCTGTAGAGTGAAGGGTTATCGAGAGCAAAGAGTGAGCCTAAGGTAGAGGGAGTGGCTGGACAAGTACAGTCTGCGCCCGCCACTCTGGGTGAGCCTCTTCACCTAAGGGCCTCGTCCATCTCCTCCGGCCGATAACCTTGACTCTGTGGATCCAGTGGGGCCTGCAGGTAACCATACTGCTCCAGGTAAGCCTGGAGAGAGCCCGGAGTGGGAGAGAGGAAGTTACCCACAGCCCTGAAACTTCAACTGCCTGGATTTTGTCATACAATCATGAGTGATATTTGGAACAAAGACGCACAGCCAACATTATTGTTTCTGTTGTTTCCAGAACAATCCCAAGACATTCTTTTCCTCTGCTGGCCAGAAAATGGGCAATTCCTCAGGCAGAAAATGATGAATGCCTTTCAGTATGAAGACGTATTATTGTTGCGGTGACAAAGGCAGACCAGATGTGTGGGATGTATAAATAAAGGGAGACCTCATGCATCATAACATCTTGGAAGAACAAAGAACTAAAACAAAGCAAACTAGATTTGTTCAATATTGATGCTATGGGCTAAGTTCCCACATCCCACATCATTCATTCAGATTATCCTAGACTAGGTCTCAGTATACTTAAATAATTAATTAAATGATGCCTTATACTCAACAATACCTGAATGGAGTTACAATATGAGGAATAATTAGGATAGCTGCACAGTTTCACCCACCAATAGACTAGAACAGTTGAAGACACAACAATTAAACCCAGAGCCAAATAGCAAAAATCTTGGTTTGCGATCCACAGTTCTTACCGTGGCCTCCGTTGACCCCTTCGTGTCTACCACGTCAGGCGATGCGCCTAGAGCCATCAAGAGCAGCGTCCACAGAAGCAGAAGGCGCATTTTCATCAGTGCCTCAGTATCTGCCGGTAGCACTGCAAAAAAGACACGACAGGCTTTACCCCGTTTTACTTATGAAAAGCCAATAAAAAAATTATATTTTCAAAATGATATATTTTCCTAATTTCTGATTTGACAATGTATAACTCGGAGACTCAGCGCGCAGGCTAGTCTGTCTGTCTGATCAGTTGTCAGTGTCACTGGTTCTGTATTCCGAAATTTTTTTTAACTTTATTTAGGGGGCATTATTTTTGTGGGGCGGTGGTGGTTGATTGTGAACAGTTGCAGGACGAGGGCTTTGATAGTTTTTGACTTGGGCAACTCACGTGCCACACACGTGTCTAGCTAGCTCCTATATTGCTCGCTGTTTGTGTTGAATGAATGAGGTTGGTTATATGTGGTTTGCTAGCATAGACATTCCATTAGGAATATGTACCAATTTTTGGTCCCAAAGCCACGTAGCACCACTGCTGATGTTTCATCGGCATGTTTGGGCGCCAGTGGTGCACCTGCTTCTCTGCCCAGCACGTCGTGGTCGGCCGCTAGCTTGTCTTCACCCTTGCTGGTGTTACCGAACCGACAAAGTTGTTCAAGCAACTCGGATGCTAGCCATGGACTGAACACAAGTGCACCCTCGCAGCCCATTCTTAAATCATTCCCTAAACGTATGTTTGGTCTAACCACTCGTGCATTCAGTGCGAGCTGGTATCGTGAAAGACCGTGGCTGGAGTATTCAGACAACCTGGATGCATGCTTTTGCTTCCCCTGTCGCAAATTTGGAAGCACAAATGATGGAGATGTCCTTTTTACAAAGCTAGGTTTTACAAATTGGTAAAATGCACTAGATAAGGCATGCGTCTAGCCAATGCCATTAGCAAAATACAGCGTCGTGTGCAGAAATGACAAGGTTCTAACATTTATAAAAACATGGTTTAATGTCTGATTTCTCCAATATATAAAGCATTTAAGATAGTGTAAAATTGGCCATAACCGTAATATTGTCCTTCAAAGAGAAGGGGTGGAGGTGGGTCACAAATATGTATTTGTTATAAACATTTCTGCTTTCCTTTCGTTCTTTAAATGATCAGAAAATATTAATTTCCTTTTAGGCTTCATTGAAACAATTTCCTCCCCGTGGGGATGGGCTGAATGAAAGATAAAATGTTGTATTTGCTATACACAGTAGACAATACTTATAGGGGTATAAAGGAATAAGGGTAAAGCTGCTAATAGCCCTACATTGTACATCACATAGTATATAATGGGTAGAAAAACAATACTGCCCCCTCCCAAACATTTCGCAAAGTCCCCTCATTTATAGCAGTCTAGAACCGGCATGGGCTAACCTGAGAAGTTAAAATACAACCCAAAGAGAGTGTCTTGTACCAACAGATAGATTATATTATTTAGGCTAATTAAATTAGCTGTCGTGTAAAATACTCTAGAATAAATTCGAAATGAATAAAGATCATTGATCGGTTCTGTAGCGTAATGATTTTACCTTGTCTCTTCGTTCGCACATTTATTTCGCCGGCGGTGTCTCCAGACCTCCTCTGTGGGTGGCTTTCCTCTCATTCTCTTGCTAGTTCGCGTTCGGTACTTATACCCACCCGGAGCAGCCGAGTCACAGTGTTAGTCTGCCCGAGTCTAGACTTACCCACCATAAGGAGTGTGATGAAAATGTGTTTTAAAACGGTAGGAAACCCACATCCATCAATTACTTCATTCGCAGATGGCCCTTCTCATATCCTTCATACCCTTCCCGACCCGCCCGGCCGCCCACTTGTAAAACTCGAAACCAGAGGCTGCGATGAAGGTAGGGGGGAAAGTCGTCTTTTAATAGTTGTTAAAAAAAATCTGTTAACTCGATTAAAAAATCAACAAAAATTTAACAACACCCAAATTAAGGTGTAAGGGTAAAATGTGAATTGAGTTCGTTTCTCCCTAGTGGAATTTTTTAATGAAACAGCAGGAAGCAATTTTTTGCGGTTGTGTGCACGGCTCTGTCCTATAAATTCCTGGTAATATTTTATGTTAGTACAGTCACACCTAAAAAAAATCTCTGGTGCCCTGCACCCAGTTGGCGGTACTGGATCTGTAACACAATGGCCTAGCAATTACATTTATTTAATACAAAAACAAAATAAAGTAACTTAAAGTTTCCTAATTTTATGCTCTCCTTCTTTTGCATAGTCTGTTATTGAATACCACACTACATTTCATGCAGTCTTTCAGTACATTTGAAGACTCTTGTCATCAAACTGTTATGCATACAAAGTAGCCATAAATAGTAGATAGAAATACTATAGTATATAACAATAGAATGTTTATAATGGAATCATTATAATATACTTATTTCAAGTATAGTTACCCCAAATCTGCATGTCACTATTTCTTAGCCACTAGACAACTCCTGTTCCAAGAACTGCAGGCTTAGATAATTCAATCAATCAATCTAATTGTATTTGTTATAATGTGTTTTTACTAATATTTACAAAAAATATTTTTTCCTAAATGAATAAATAGCATCTTCCATTTGGAATCCAAAACCCAGAAAACCTGGAGCCGTTGGGGGAAAAGTGGAAAATGATTCCCTGACCCTAGAAGCAGTCTAAATAACTCCTGGAAAATGGCATTGTGGTCGTCACATATAGAATAAAACAGAATGATTAGGTACTCAATGAATAGCTGAACTGAAAGCATTTTGTGGAAGGTTGATTGATAGCCCACCCTGCAGTTCAGATGGTTCATTCTTGTTTCATGCTGCCAGGACTATGCGGCAGATTATGCTCCTCTAGATTAGCCCTAGAATGAGGGATTAGAATCTTTGGTGAGCCCTTCCAGACATCATGCATGAAAATCTAAACATGCTTGTAGTAGACATGCAAAGTTTTTAAAAGAACATCTTTTTAAAAAAAAGGTAAAAGTCATATTTATTGTAAAAGAACATCATTAGATGACTTGGGCTATCAAATCTGGACCATAAAGAACAATTTATACAATAAAGAACATAAACAAACAATTATGTTGTCCTCAATACATAAAAACTCCTCAGAGGCCATTTGTGTTGTGGTTGTTGTTGCTACTTATAGTTGGAAATAATAAGTTGTTTTTCAAACTGAATTACTTATGGGTGTCAGGAGGGTTTTCAGTCCTACTGTGAATATCTTAGAGCCTGTCTGAAACTTAAGGAAGAATCACTCATTTGTCAAAGCAAAATGACTATCCACAACCTATCTCTAAATAAAGAGTAAATTATACAGCTGGCATTGCTTGGAAGTTTAAACCAAAAATGTTCCATATATAACCTATATTTTTGACTCGAAAACTTAATTGAACAATACTATTTTCTTATTTGACCCAAGTCAAATAATAATGTTCTTTTACAATTATGACTTCAGAAAAATTGTCTACAACAAGGATAAAATTATTTAGATTGTCATGCTTTCAGTGAGATTTTAACCCCCCATCCTAGTTCTAACATTCAATATACTAATGGATTCTATACAAGTTCCTCCGTTGGACTCCAATCATCGTTTCCTGAGTAGATTTTTCTCTTTGCTTTCACTATGCATATCTGCAAGGCCCCCAAATTTTTCGCATTCACACATGATTCCTCTTGTCTGCTTTACTGTCTGTCAGTGGAAGTGCAGTGTATAAAGAGTGTAATGTGTCCGATGTTATCAAATTCTTTTAAAAATGGTTGTGGTCCTCTTAATTGTAATGTGGACTTCAGTGAGTCAGAAGTGCGTGTGTTTGGGGGGGAATATGTGGAATATGTGTGGGATTTATTGGGAGCAGCAGGGAGTCCAGCCGTGAGCGTGTAACGTCTCAGCAACAGGCCGGGCAGACAGGATGCTGGCGGTTTTGACAGACGTCACCATGGTGTTTGTGTCCATGGTTGTACAGTGGATAAGGAACTATCATGCCTGGATTGGAATAATCAAAAGGGTGACCAGCCCATTGTTAACGTCGTTCCAGCTTCCGTTTGTGACTTTGTGATCTCTGGTTTTGTATTTTACACTCAAATAAAAATAAACAGCTGTAAGAAATGAAACATTATTCAATGAGTAACTTTTTTCTTCCTCCAGTGCAAAAATTTCTCTGTGTTCTTTAAAACAATGTGAACACTTGAAAGCACACCCAACTCCAGGAGGATGGCCGTCCCACATTCTCATGCTTGTGTAACAGCTTTCCACAGAGACAGCGATGAGATGGGTGGCAGTTTTCAAAAATCGGTTTAATTTCAACCTTTTCCTCTTATATACTTTTCTTTCTCCCTTTGACTCACAATATGCTGTGCTCTCAGACGTGTCCCTCACAATGAGTAAACATTTGGTCCCTGGCTGTTTTTTTTCCACGCAGAATTGATCTTGTACAGTGTCTGACTGAACCATGTGACCATATCCTAAAATCCTTCATCTCCTCCTCTCAGTTACTGTATTTCTGGACTTTAATGGACTATGCAGTCTTTAACACAGTGGATCATCAGATCCTCTTGTAAACCCTGGCTGTAAGAACATTAAATGTGAGTGACAACATTAGTACCGGCTCAATTATACCTTTTCCAGCTAGGCAACGCTCTTCCAGTGGCCTGATGGCAGGAGCATCACACTGCCTTCTCTGGGACCTTCTACGCATGCACCCTCTGCAGGCAAGTTTCAGCACCAGGGTTCCTCATCCTGATGTTGAACTGTAACTGCTAGATCATAGTCTCTGTGAGCTGTCTTCGAACCCGAGGAGTTCTAAAAGAGTGCCTTGCAGCTGTTGTGTGGCCTTCCGTGGGAACTGCCCAGTTGCCATTTCCTTCACAGTCAAGGCACAGGGCATTCTTTGGCACACAAACTGCCCAGCCTGCAGCTGTGGGTTTGGCCCCTTAACGGCTCTGCCTAGGCTGTCTGGGCCTTTTTGAGAGGGTGATCAACACCCTACAGAATACTAGGGCAGCCTCCACACGTTCTCAGTAATGTTATGAGTGGGGCTTATTCCAAAATAAGTTCCCAACACAGTGATTACTGCAGTTCTTATGGCACCTGCTTGAGGAAGGACTCACCTTCCACGCTGAAGGATTACCTGGTAGCGATGTCTACTTGCCACGTGAAGGTGGACTCCGTTTTTCCCGGAGCCCTGGAACCAATTGTGAAAGGGAATGTTGAATGATTTTCATAACCACGGATTCCCAGAAATCGAAATATCAACCATCAGTCTTCACGAAGCTACAGAAAATAGAACGGGTGTCATGACCACATGCTTTTATAAGAATGGGGAAGCATGCCATCAGACGCACTCTCGTGATATTTGCCATATCTGCTCAGCACATTTCTGGGTTCTCAGGGAATATATCCTATTAGTGATAGTGAATATCACCGTTTCAGGGAGCTAGTTATGAATACGTAACTGTGATGCACTACACCGTAGTAAGTATGAAGCTGAGTGAGACCCTGGACATTCTTCTTCTTCTTTACAGGAGTGCCTGCTCTCCTTCACCAGCCCAAGCTCTGTTTCAGTACCAGTACCAGTACTCCAATACCAGTACATTCCACTTCTCAGCCAGAAGTTCACCCCTAGCCACAGCTGTTTCCTTAAGCATTTTATCATTCTAGGTGTTAGTCATTAATAAATAATCCGTTTTCGCTGGCAACAACTTGTAAACAACTAATAAACTCAAACCCTAACATTCATGCAGAATTTGCTCAACAAAAATAAGTAAATAATTGTTGCCCATACTCTAAGGAGTCTTATTATTTTAGTGCTTTGTCCGTGGAATGAAATACAGTTAGTACAAATGCATATTAGTGCTGTCTGCACACTGCTGTAGAATGAGGAAAGTATCAAAATGTCAAAATGTCATATTTGTATCACTAACCTCATTGTTCTTCTGTCCTATGCGTAAGTGGGGCAAAAATGTAAAAATCAGCTTTTGGCCTGATACTGAAATCCTGAGTTATATTAAATGACAGTGCATGTCGTCATGACATTAAACGTGTTCAGCACCGCCATCTATAGGATGAGACTGGGATGTACACTGTGGAAAAAAGTTCACAATGAGCAAAAAAGGGGGAAACAGACCCATTTATGCAAGCAGATAAATAAGATTTTACCAATGAGAAATTTCCAATCCAGGAATAAAAAGCAAGTGGCAAGAATAAAAAAAGAAAAGAAATAAATTTGCTTAAAAAAGAAAAAGAAAAAAGAAAACAAGACGCTTGATAAATTCCAGCTGGTCTTTACAAAACTGTGACAACTTTTATTGACAACCCCCAACCCCCCCACCCCTTATCCCATCCTACTTTACACAGACAGAATTCACTGTACTGTCTAGAATATAAACACATATGTCTGAGGACCACATAAACTGCACTGGAGCACTGGAATAAGCTGGGAATCCAAACACCAGAGATGCCCATGGGATGGGAATACATTTAACTAGTCAACAGGGTACAAGGTATTCTTCCAAATACAAATGACTGATTCTGAACATGGGAGTACTTTCAAATACAGTATTTAAGCCAGACTTTTCCTTTAAAGCAAAACCAATTGAATCTCCAAACCGTATTAACTCGGCGAGAAACAACTTACCTGTTTAGCAACTTGACTTGACTACATCTCCCCCCACAAAATGACAGCCCTCCCACTTTCTTAGGTTTTAGCATAACATCCTGTCAGAACTGGAAAGCACATTTGAACACGTATTTCGTTGAAAAGCTGCAGTTATTCAGCCCTATTCAGGTGCTCAGTCCAACACAGGAATTCATATTGCAAAATTGTTTAACCAGCATTTCCTCTAGTTATGATTCTAATTCATTACAAGAGGGTTTTGAAGACTTCCTTACCTAGTTAATTCTGCTTTAAAATGCTTAAATCATCAGTATTTATGGAATTATGGTATTTTAAAAAAGTAACGTCTTATAACATCCTTAGAGACTAGTTCACAGCCTGAAAATATTTTATGCAATATTATGGAGTCATTCTGGATGTTCTAGACACTGCTACAACTATCTCTGAAGTGAGAAAAGCCTTTTTCAGTTCAGGTTTTTTGTAAAAGAGAAGTCACACAAACAGCAAGTCTCAATAGTGCTTAATAACTGTTAACTGGGTTGCGTTTTTTTATATTCCGAGCCAATGTAGCTGAAAACACCAAAAACTTCTCAAATGTCCAGTGTGGGTTTGCCTCCCGACATAGCTATCCAAGTCAAGTCTTTATTTTTTTTCTGTTGTGTATTTTACAGTTGGACGTTTATATTCTGGACAGTGCGCCAGCTCCCTCCGCTGAACCCTCCCACCCGACGCCCCGCTTCCCTCATCAGTGAGCAGCCGGCGGTTTAGGCCTCCTGCTCCTGCTCCTGCTCCAGCTCCAGCAGCTCCCTCTGCAGAGCCTGGGCCCGCCCTAGCTTCTCCAGCTGCTCCTTGGTTGGCTGCTTGATCTCCCCAGAGTCCAGTTTCTGCTGCAGCTCCTCCACCTGTCGCAGCTTCTTCCTCAGGTTTTTAATCTTCTTGGACCTCTCCGCGGGGGCGTCGACCTGCAGCCCCAGGGCGTCCTGCTGTTGCTGTGCCGGCGCCCCCTTGTGGTCCGCACCTGAGATGTCCACCTTCTCCATAGCGGAGCTGAGGGGCTCCACCCCTTCCTCGGCGCTCCCGGTGCCGTCCTGGCCCTGCTGATGCTGCTTCCGTTTCTCCTTGCGCTTCAGGTTGCGCTTGGCCGCCTTGGAGAGCCCAGCCGTCTCGCTCTCCCAGCCCGCAGTCGCCCCCTGCTGGTGTTGCGGCCGCGCCAGCGCTGCGTCCTCTGGGTTCATGCCTGGCGGAAGGTCTGGCTTGCTCTTGAAAAACTTGACATATTTGTTCTCGTAGCTGCAAGTGCAGAAGCCAGAGGGGCCAGGGTAAGAAGGAGGAAGAAACTTGAGCAGGTTGAATCATTGGGTGGTAAATATGTTTTAGTAACAAGATTAATCCCAATATTGTGCAGGGTACTGCTTACCTGCCTTATAACAATAAAACTTGGTTTTTAACTAACTTAACTTATCGTGGATTTACTACATTCTTACATTTTATACCTAATTAATTAGAAGGTGAATTGCACCATTGTGCATGAGTTTGCATGCATGCAAAAATCATTTCAACAGTGGACCACGACTATGCTTGACAGGTAAATGCACACAATAACAAAAGTAAACCCTGAGGCAGAACGATCCAAGGCAACGGAAAACAGCTCAAGTATTAGGGTTTAAAAAACCCCAGCAATACTCACACAGGCACCTCCTCCTGGGGCACATAGCCGTCTTTTACTCGTCTGGGCTTCCTCCAGGTGCCGTCAGGCCGCTGTGTGGCAGCAATGTATTTTCCTGGGGCAGGAAAAGGAGCAGGGGCAAAAGAGGGACGTTTTACATGGCACTACTTCTTTAGGCCACTCAGACAACTACAAAGAGATAATGGCCATTTACTGCTATAGTCACAGATCCTTCTCTGTATTTAGGCATGAATATTCACCTTTGCCAGGTTGGGTGCAGCTGAACCCAGCATCAGCTTCCTCCTGCAGCAAACTGCAAGATCCCAATACTTGCACTTTTTTTCAGAATATAT
Organism: Hiodon tergisus; assembly: GCA_025775045.1. Lineage (NCBI taxonomy): Eukaryota > Metazoa > Chordata > Actinopteri > Hiodontiformes > Hiodontidae > Hiodon > Hiodon tergisus. Next base: position 17,590 of record JAOVYW010028751.1, read on the forward strand.
GTAGTACTTAATAATATTAAAATGACAGTATAGACAATTATAATATATCATTATCCAGATATAATTTCATTCTCTCTCCGTCTCTCTCAATAGATAGACGGAAAGGAGTTATTCTATCTTCACAATTGACGTTGCACGGCAGATATCGAAACGTCCTCAATGTGATTTATATTGTTAGTCAGAGAATTAGACGTTATGGGTCTTCCTGTGTAACGTTAGTGTGAATGGACTTGTTGTGTCAGCCATTCATAAATGGTTGATGTCCACAATATGCTGTATTGATCACCGCGCTGTGCATAATTGATTTTTTTTTTTTAGTTCTCACACACTGTTGCAAACCAAGCTATATCATAGACGAGTAACTGAAGAGCTAGAGGGTTAACTAACTTGCTGCGTAAAATTTGAAAATCAAACAATAAGTTTGCTATGTAGCAATCTAGTTACGTCTAACTGAACAGGGATAAACAACTAAAATTGGAACAGTCTTAAGTTTCGGTGACAGTTTAACTGAAATTACTATCTGGCTTCCGAGCATGAGCATTTAAAATACGCGATATCTCGTTAATGGGTACCTTACTAGTGATTTACCGTAAACCTACGGTACCAACATGCTAGCTAGCAAGACAATTCTTGATATCAATCAATGACCATTTCTGTGCAGCTAGCTAGCAAACCAGTTTTCCATCTAACGATTTCTATTAAATTTCTCGACAAAAATATTCCGTGTATTTAAAACTCAAAGATAAGGGCGACATTTATTCTTTCGATATAACTACCGAGTCAGACACAATAGAATGTTGCTTTCGACCCAAAACAAACGTGCCTCAGTCTTACCAGACTCATCTGTCACATAGGGGGTCGCCATTTTGAAAAGTAATGTTCTTCCGTGTAAAAGGCGGAAGCGGCGCTGTTGAGATACATTTCGCCCGAGTGGGCCTATATATTCAAGTATTTTTCTTGACATTACTTGTATTGAACTAATAACGCCATGTAATATGGCTTTGTGCCACAAATATCTGCATTTAAAATAAAATGATAATCAAAATTAACTTTCAAGTTCATAGGGACATTTCAAACTGTTGCAAGTTCACTGGTATTTAACAGAAAAGACAGGACAGTAAATTTATTGTGATAATTAGTGTTTGTCCTGAACAGGTCTGATCTACTGGGGACATACTGTGAATGTCACATGCAAATGAACAGTGTGTGTAACCTTGGTTGGTAGCAATATGATTGGTTTCTCAAGTTCTTTGCTGGCTCTCCCGACATCCCCTTGACAAGAATGTTCTCTGGTCTCTGAGCCTTTGCAGCCAAAGTTTATTTTTGCAGATATGCTTATTTGTTTTATAGATCCACAATGTTGCACGAAAAGTACACCTCAGTGCAAGTCATTTATTTTCTGTAACCATTCATGGTCTCTGGCCTCTGGAGCCTAACCAGCAGACACAGGGTGTGAAGCAGGGTTCACCCAGAACAGTCAGCTCATTTCAGGACTGGAGACGTACAGAAAGACAGATAAAGCCACAAACTCACAATCATTGTCGCCAATCCACCTAAACTGCAACTAAAACTTTCACCGTGTTTTTCGATCAGGCGACGTGCATGGTAGAATGCAAAACAGTCCCACAGACAACCTGCCAAGAAGGAACAGACTCCCTCCTATTGTGTTTTTTTTAAAATATGTTTGACGTGAAAAGTGCTCACCTGAGCTCAGGGGCTCAGACTGAGCCCTGTGAGCTGGAGTTCACTGGTTCAAATCCAGGTCATGTCATTAGCTGATTGTGATTGGGAGAGCATAGTGGTGATGCATTACTGGCATAGTGCTGCCCAGGATAGAGTGGATAAAATCCGTAGGGATTTTCTTGGCTGGTGGCTAACAAGTGCCTCCTACCAGCTTCCTGTTGTTTCTAACACTGTTGAGAGGGCCGAACCTCTTACGTGGTGACTAGGAATGGAGGAGGCAAGTTGTACTTCCTCAGACTGCCTGCACATGGTGGTGGGAGTTTTGGTGAGGTGAGAGGCATAAGCACAATTGGTGATTCCAAATAAATAATGAACGCCTATGGCAAATCTGGTAAACAGCTAATCATTTTCTTTGTAATTGATGTTGTTTTGAAACAATATCTCAGTCTATTTTCAAACTGAGTTGTTGACATTGCCTCGCCTAGCTTAAATCCAAGAAACCTTCTGACAATGCAAACATCCAAATGACTCAAATCTCCTAACCGAGGACAAATAGTTCTGCTCACATTCCTTTCCGTTTTGTTTACTGGGGGTTGTAATTACTGGCCTGTTATGAGCACTGGTTCACTGGCCATTCATCAAGGTCAAAAACATCAACCATAAACAGCCATGATAAGATCCCCGTATTCCAGTGTACCTCAACAACCCGGTTCTACTGTCTTGGGTTCAACCCCTCCTATGTTGACGAACCACAGAACCGCCTCAGTGTTACAACAAACACACCAAAGTACAGAACGGATCACAGAAGGGTGGTAGCCACATTGAAGCAATGATACTAGCTTCTTGGTTTTGGGACCTATCCAAAGAATGATTCAAAATACAATTTTAGACAGTATTCAAATCATCTTCAATGTGCATGACAAAGACAGCAATGCAGAGGAGGTTTGCTGGAAGTCACACTTTAGCAAACTTCTCCATTAAAAACCAGTGGGACTCTTTTAAAAAAAGTAACTGTGTATCCTAAATTCAGATTGCTTTAATGATACTAATTGTATCTTAACCATTATTTATGGCTATTGCTTTGGATATCTTAATTGAAATGACAATTTACAAAGAACCGTGTGTTAATGCAGTACATCTTTCTGTGGTGCATGCTAAACACAAAACACTAAAAGCAAATACCATAACACCTGGGGATACATTAAGCCACTAAGTCTCCAATATATATCTTTCTGTATTTTTCTAAGTAGTTAAAAATGTAAACTTTGTCCAAATTGAGGATTATTTGTGGACTAAAAAGAGTAAAGGCTTAGGGTTCTTAGATCTTAATAATTATTTGGATAAAGAGGAGATACAAGAGATATTCCTTTCTACTGTCATAAAAAGTAATGCAAAAGGTAGGCATATTTTTACCATTTCTGTAATTGCAAATGATCTGGGTTGTGTGGAAAGGATGATTGGGATGAATAATTATGTTTATGGAGGTATTATTAGCTGTGATTTGTCCTCCGAACTGCAAATGGGAGTAATGGTTAGATTTGTTAGCTGTTAAAATAAATACTGCCGATATAAGTGATCCTGCAGCTGGATTCTATGTTCCCACTAATGGCAGAAGAAATGCCATAATCCTAATAAAACAGCCTCCTAGATAGTCAGTGGCCAGTTTATCAGGTAGACTTAGCTGGTACTGGGTCTGACCCTCCAAAACAGCCTGAATTTTTCAGGGCATCGATTCTACAAGGTGTCTGAAACATTCTACAGGGATATTTGTCCATGTTGACATGATGGCATCATGTCTTTTCACAGATTGGACAGCGGTACATTAATGCTATGAACAGCCCATTCCATCTCATCCCAAAGATGCTTCATTGGGTTGAGGTCTGGGGACTGCATAGGCCCCTCAAGAAAACTAAACTACATTTGCTGTAATGTACCTGGAACCATTCTCTAAGAAAATTCATGCTTTGAGACCTGGTGCGTTGTACTGTGGCCTAAAGCCACGAGCCTGTACTGCAGACACCAGCCAGGATGGGTCCATAAAGAAGAACCGGCTCATCGACTCATGTGGCTTACGCCAAATCCCTACGTCTTCGTCATGGTGTAACAGGAATTAGTTGGATCAGGTTTTTCCACTCCTCAATAGTCCAGTGTTGCTGATTGTGTGCCCACTGGAGTAACTTCTTGTTTTTAGCTGATACGAGTGGAATCCGGTGTGGCTGTCTCCTGCAAAAGCCCTTCCTTGACAAGGGCTGCACACTACTATTGTACTGTACTGTTATTTACCTGTTCGTGGCCTGTCTGTTAGCTTGCATGATTCTTGCCATTCACCTTCAATCTCTCTCATCAATGAGCAGAATTTTTTGGAAAGCACTTGACACTGTTAGCTTTTTCTGAGATACTGGAACTGCCAAATTTTAAAAGGTTTTCAGTTGGTCTTGCTCTGCTGCTGCTACCAGATTGTAGCCGCTGGCTAGGTCTATGGAGGAAAACCATTTTGACCTCCTCAATCCTGGGGAGTGGGAATACATCTTTCCTTGTCTTAGCATTGACCTGCTGATAACTGACAAACATCAGGAGTGAGCCGCCTTTCTTCTTTACTACCACAATTGGGGATGAGTAAGTACTTAGCTCTCCAGGATCAATTTATTTTCTAATAGCTGCTGACCTTCTCGTACTCACTTGGTTGTAGCTGTTTTATTGCTGTTTTATTGCTGTTTTATAACCAGCATGCTAGAAAATTTAACCTGCATCCACTATTCCACATTTAACGCTAGTACCTGAGGGTGAATACCCATCTCCATAACCCAACAGTTATGGAATGCTCATAGGACTTTTCTGAACACTGGCTGCTGACTGTTTGTTTGGTAGAATGGTGTAAGTAATTGGGCAGCAACAACAAGATGGTTTGGCACTTTGAGTTGGGTCCCAAAGGCAGAGAGAGGGGTGACTACAATCTTTTCAAGCCTGTGAGCGCTTTCAAAAAATCCCACACTATATGCCTCGTTGTTACCAATAACTTAAAAAGTATCAATTTGATTTTCCAAAAATTATCTATAATGAGCTAACCACTCTCGAACAGCCCCACCATTATGACACAAAAGCCTTTATCATGGGCAACGGGATGTAAATGTACAGTTTTTGTACATTTGCTTGTATCCGTAGTGCACAATTCATACATGTTATAAGTAAACTGTACGAACTGTATTACATAAATGTGTTATGTAATACAATTATGTTATGGTCGCAGCCATGCAGAAACGACAAATCAATTGGGTATTAAAGTAATTAAATAGGTAAAATTACATCATGATAAAACGATGGGCTACAGATAAACCACAACCTGAAAAAAATCCAAAAATGAATTTAGGAAGTCTCCACCCCGTCCGAAAGTGGATTCAAAATAATTTAATTCAAATAAATTTCACTCCAGAAAGTGAGTGAGTAATTTTGTCGAGGAATACGCTACGCCGAGGAGTTGGGTCTTTCCCGTGAACTGCACTGTTTTGTTTAGTTGACACAAAATAAATGACTCTTTTCTTCATGGCAACTGAGTTTCCCTAGAAATTATGAGATTCTGCATACTCAAGGGCACTGACAGGGATTTAATGTTACCGTTGAAGCATAGCAGAGTAATTTGATGTATTTTCTTCTCATCTCATCTCATCAGAAGTAACACATTAGTATAAGGGCATTGGTACACTGGGAAACGAATCCCAAACATATACCATTATTTTGCCAATATATGGATGCAAGTGACAATTTTGGTAAGAAAGACCCCCCCCAGGATTTATGCCCTTGCTTTCAGTTTAGATTATGGACTGATTTTGGCTTTGTCTTAACCTTTTTTTGTAATTTAGGAGACAATTGTATAATTGTACAGATAACACATTAATTAATTACTTCTATGCTAATTTGTATTGATTGTGCTCGACCTTCATAAATGAGATAAGTGCTTGTTAGCTTGGTTTGTGCTCCACAGGTGTGTTTAACTTTTGTGTATAACAACTGGTTATTCAACTTTGGCTTGGTGCCAAGTCATAAATGTTGTTTAAAAGTCGTTTTATGATGATAAATAATTTTGGGCTAATAGCATTAATAAATTTGTATGCTTAAATTACAGTTTGTTATTAGTGATAACAATGCGTTCCATTCTTCCTATTTATTAGTATTTTATTTAGCTATTACGTTACACTTGGCAGTCCGTTCCACATTTAGGCCTTCATTATTATTATTATTAATAATAACAGGACTATATCATTTATTGTTATTAATTAATTAACATAATGGCTAAGCAATCAGTCATTTGGAGTATCGCCACCTCCCATCTAATATGCAATTATGCAATTTCTATGGAATTTCAAATAAATAAATTATGAAGAACCATCACTGTAAGTAGGAATTTTGTTTTAGTGTGATGTGTATCAGGTGTCCAGAACACTGTTCAACTTTTCCCTTCTGCCAAGGTTAAACGCTAAACTTGCCGGGTCAGAGTCCCCAAAAATGAGCAAATAACCATAATTTTTGTTTACAAAACATTTATTATAAAAACATGTCCACTTAACGGTTGCACTGTCATGTTGTTTTCTGTAATTCCCATCAGTGTGTTTTTTCTGTATTGGTAAACTGCCTATGTATTAGTAGGCCTATTTTTGTCTTCTTGAATATCTAACGTGATACATTTAACTTTTAGTTTTGTTTCTCTGCCTCATCCTTCTTGAAAGGAAGTGTTCCTGAAAGTAATGTTCATTTTTTAAACAAAATATTACCAAATATTAAACCACTATAAGTACCCATATAAAAAAAGTAAATTGAATATATCGGTTTCAATCTCGATCCTTTGTTACAGGTGGGATTGATACTTGGGGATCTTGCCATTAGGAAGTATAACGGTGCACGGTTGTCAAAAACAGTTGAAGAAAGTTATATTGGCCATTATACCTGCGTCTGCATTGAGTCTGTTTTGCGGACAGCAATTGGCCGAGATTCTCAAGAGCACACCCTCTTCAAGCTTGGTATACGTTCTCGAATCACAGTGACTGTGCACAAGATTGGCAAATGGGAGGAGAGCAGGAGGGGTGGATCTGGAATAGAGTTAAGGGGGAGCTCGGAAGTGACGCGCGTGTTGCCGGCTTGGCTTTAGAGGGGGAGCGAGCGGATTCGACATACGCGTATGGACGGATGAGTGGTGAGTTTCATCCCACAAACGGAGGTGAGTTTTTAGGCAAATAAGATATTATAATAACATTCTGAATTAGGCACAAAAGTTAGTTGTCTTAGCTTGGTAACTGGGGACTATCGCTTAAAGTAACGTTACCGAGCTAGCTACGGGACGAAACAATTTGGGGTTTTTTTTTTTTTTTTTTTTTTGTGAACTAGGAGGGAAACGATCTCTGCGCATATTTAATTTAATTCAGGACAGTGGCGATCTGAACACACGCATTTACAGCGGAATGAAGGTTTAGGATTCGTATAACTTGATTCTGGCTTCAAAATACTACCATAAAATTACATAGTTAAACTAAACTCTGAAAATGTAATGATGGTGGCCGTTTAGCTAACGTTGGGTAAAAATCGGTTTTTACCACAAATCATGTAACCGGCTAGCGAAATGAGTTAGTGTCTTTCGTGTGAAGCTGAATGCGACTTGCTTGACTTATCTTAAGTTTTTTAGTAGCCATCTACATAATAACGCATCCTCGGTGGACATTGTTATACTTGATATTATGTGTCTGGCTAATCATTGATAGAATTTCGGGAGCTAGTTTTAACCATGCAAAAACGTGTGATGTTGGCAACATTAACGTCAAAATTATTATCTGGGCAGACGTTTGAATTGAACCGTTTATACGGGCGACTATATTATAGCATATGTCCAAGGAATATCACTCCATTATGCAATACTGCCTAAACGATTCCGCTGTGTCCGACTGAGAGTGCCGTCTGAAAACACAAAAGGGAGACTAATATGTCGACCTGACTGCGCCGTTTTGATCCATTTAGAACCAAGCAGGAGAATGTATTATAAACCAGCATTCTAAAGACTGCTTACATAAAACGTTGATACGTAAATGGCATGTTAGCTAACCAGCTGACTGAGGGAAGTTGTATAACGTCAGCTCACGTATTTTACTTCCCAGGAGGAAGATAACTCATGACATAAGGTAGAGGGTTATACCGAGTTTGACGACACGTTAATCATTTGCAAGATAAGCATAACAATATTTTATTGTGTCTGACTTGCTGAATTTTTAACGCGACCTCACGACATCTGGGGGAAACTCAACAGAGCAAAAAACGAATTTATATTGGGAAATTAAGTAAACTTTTTGAATTAACTTCGACAGTCAATTATGGACCGGAGAAAATTTTAAGTTTATTGAAACATGATATGCTTGATAAAAATGTATTAAGAAGTGCACTGTCAACCTTAAAACGGTGGGGCTAAAATTGCGTTTGACCTGACGTAACCTCACGTGAATTCTTATGGACCAAGAGAGGTTTCCACTGCAGCCTCGCGGACGCTCACCGTGTAATGGTCACGTAGGTAAATGGTGGTGCTAATGGAATCCACGTAAATGCGAGACCGAAGAGCGCGACTTGCTCTAGCATTCGCACGCGAAATACGAACGCACACAGCCACTGGGACGACTCGTTCCGCTTCACACGAGATCCTGGCCTAATTTTTTAAGCATCTGGAAGACTTTGAGATGGCTTGTTCTAAATCTAAAAAGGATTGTCAGTGCTATAATATAATGGATTCGGTTTAAACCACCTTTCTTAGTAATTTGAACTGGGCTAAGCACAAGTATAAGAATTGATGTTATACGTTGTGTATACATTTTGTAATTTGTCCTATATAAAATATGAAGCGTATTTACACCATAAACTATGTCCAGCAGTTCTGCTGGATTGTATAGCCCAAGGGTTTTCAAACCGATTCCTGGAATACCCCCAATTCTCCGGATTTTCCATCTTGCTAATAGGTTAAATACCTAGTACCGGGGTCATCTGTGGCAATTTGGCATAATTGATTAAATTTAGCCATTGTTTTTTGGTGGAGGGGAATCTTTCTGGCACCCTTTCCGCTCCCTCTCCGTTAGAGTAGGGCTAAGCTTTTTCAGCACTTTCTTTTGGTGCTTCATATGTAAAGCACCTCTCGCTATCAACATGAAGTCGGATTGTGACTTTTTAATGTCGGGCACAACTTTGAGGCGTTTTAGGCAAATCAAACAATTGAAGTTTTTTTCCTGTTGCCCTAAATTGATAATACCAGTGATGCATTTAATCACTTAACCGGTGCTCCTGGACCAGGCCCGGAACACTGCTCTCACTGACTGCTTCACGAGGGGCCCTTGGGTAGAGCTTGAGTGGACAATTCCTGTCCTTAAGATCGCAGTGCATGCTGGGTTTTATTTTGAGCAGAATTATTTGGGCGGTAAGGCTTCTCGGGTGTCTGTTGGTTCGTCTGCATGAACGGTGCAAGCTGCGGGACGATGAGGAAAACCTATTGGTTGGCTTCATGCCCAGTAAACGGGCTTTTACCCAAAGATGTCAGGTTTGGGCAATGTGGAGAAGAGGTTGGTTAAACTCGCCTTCTCCTTCTGACGTGACTGGACTATCAGTGCCAGTCATGAAACGTTAGATAAGACCAGTAATGACTCCTGTGCAGCTTCTAGACACAGCCCTGCTTGCGTGCAAATGGGTCATGACATACAGTCCCATATACTGATTTAATGACCTGGACTTTTGGCATTGGGGATGGTCTGTGGGAGATATTCACTTTATTGTCTTTCTGGCCTGCTGCTCATGCCAACTCCACAGAGTTTCTTTACGCATCATTTATTTTGCAATGTTTGAGCCCAATGTCTATTTTAAGATGAACAAAGATGATCTCTGCCCCACAAACATGCGTCTCACAATATGAGTATAGTTTCTGCAGGTGTTGCGCTCTGGCATCTGAATGTGAGGTTTCACTGTCATCTAATTGATGCATCTGTTGGAATGGGTTTGCATATTAGTTAGATTGGAGTTGGTGCAGAGTATAGAAATTGGTATTCAGTTCTCATGTGGCTTTGACAGTCATTGGTGAACTCTTCAGTATTGTTGGATGTCGTGTGATGGTCCATATTAATAATGATTGGAATGCATTGTTTTCATTAAGTTGCTTGTCACCCTTTATCTGAAATTTGTGTTAATGATCCATTCTTACCATTTATGCTTTGTCCCCTGAGAATTGAAACCACGCATAATCATAATTTTGGCATATGGTGGCATGATTTGTCACATGATTTTCACTGGAAATGTCAGATATAGGGATTTCTATTCCAAATAATGTCTTGAACAATTCAGTTGCAACAGGGAAGTTATTCCTAGGGCTGCAGCTTTAAAACAGCCATCGTTATTGTTAATACGGGTGTTGCTGCTGTTGGTGCTCCCTGTTAATGCTTACGGGGCAAGAGTGGTCCCTGGTTCGGGGCACCAAACAAAGTGCTAATTGCAAACCATGAAGTGGAAATGGTTACGTTTCCCCATTGCTCCGACCCTTTAATTTCCAGACCAGTAACAATAAAAACCAATTACGGAATTGCTGGAACCTACAGGAGACGTGAGTGGCAGGTGTAGCGTGAACAGGTGATGTCAGCAGGACGTTCGGTTTCCTGGATATGCCAGTCTAACTAAGAGTTCAGGTCTGTGGTCGGACGGGTATGTCTGAGATTGGCCGTGCCTGGTCAAATGCTCTAACTCCAGTCGCCTCAAAAACAAGTGGCACTTTGTAAAACCGTTTTGAGCTTTTTAGATTTTTTTTTTTTTTAGGCATTTTGTTCTTTGACATCAATGATGGCGTTTATAAAACTCCATATTTGCTGTTATATGCTTATTTTACATACTATACGAGTACATGTTTGGGTTATATTAAAGGAAACGTGTTAATACATTTTGTGATGGATGTGGGTGATGACTTAACGTCCCTAATGTTTACTTGCCTTTGCTTTGGACAGACCAGAACAAACGGGTCTTGCTGGGTGTGAAGTGATCTGCTTCGTATCTTGAAATGGTAACTCAAAGGTATCTGTAATGTTTCCCCAAAATACTGAACTGACAGATGACTGCATGAAAAGGGTTACTGGAGTTCTACGTTTTCCCTTTAATTGGTCGGCGTTGTGAGGATAGTGTTCCCCTGCAGGGTTATCTGCGATAACCAGACACTCGCTGGTTTCAGTACACCTGAGTACCTGTGTGTTTTTATTATGAATATTATTAGTGGGCATATTTGGAGAAAAAACGGCTGCTTTATGCCATTGCAATCAAGGCGCAGACTGGACATCACCTTTTAAAGCACCTGCACCCTCTGGTATTCTTCCTTCTGTTCAGTTTCAATTTCCCACACCGTCCTTAGCTCTCAGGTCTGCCTGGCAGTGACGTGCACAACAGTTTATGGCCAAGCCAACGCCTACTTTGCATAGCAGGCCTGGCCTTTGATCAACACAAGCATTTTCCAGTCATTTGATTTTGTTGTGGTGGCCCTGCTCTGACCCAGGTGAGGTGGCCTCCCGGAACACGCCTCGCTGACGTTGTGGAGGCGTGTGTTTGCATGATTGCACAGATTGAAGTTTCTCTTTCCAGGGCTTCCGTATGGGAAAGAGAAACCTAATTTCAGAACAGCTGGGCTGTAAAAAAAAAAAAAACTGTTTACTGAAGGGGAGGGCTATTGTGTTGGCAAGCAACTGTCTGTCCCCTCCCTGAAGATCCTGGAGTCTCAACATTGTGCAATTGGAGAGTAACTCTCGTGCGCACGTGTTTTGGCATTGGCCATCTCCGGTTGCGTTTCTGCAGTGTAGATTTTCGTTTGTTCCTGTGTGCCAATAGTTTACGCAAAACTATTTATATTTTATGCTTCTCTGCTGAGTTTTTAAGTAAATCCCTGGTGTTTAACATTTGGTTGGTGAAAATCCTAAATTGTAATTTTTTTTTATTTTTTTTTAGTCATTTATTTCTTCAAAAGTAAAAGATGTGGACTGTGCAAAAACATAAATGACGTACTTGCAGACAATTAAGTCATCATGACATTTGAAACAATTAGTTTTTCTTGCATCTACCTTTTGGTCTGTTGCAGTTGGTTTTAATGTAATGGCTTTGAAATTAATTAGCACTGATTTGTGCCAATTATCACTTGCCAATTAGCATTTTGCTAAAATGTGAACTCCAAGAATTGGATTATCTAGTCTATTTTTGTTTGCCCTGGTCTCTTCACTGTGTTCTAGCCAATCAGAAAGCAGGCATCTGCCAAAGACAACATTAAATGCAGATTCTCCAGAATTGTGTGCCAGACAGACGGTGATTCATTGGAGTCTGTTTTTCATAAGGGTTTCTGTGCGTAGGAAATGGATAAAAGTGTGTGTGTGGCTCTGCTTTATTTTTTTTAGTCAGACTGCTCAGAGTAGGGTTAACAATGTTGCCAGCCACCCCTGTTTGAATGCATTTAGCAGACTTTCCCCCTGATGCAGTAATGACATTTGGTAGAATCTTGGTCCAATGTCAGTGAATGTATCCCTGTGTTCCCTGTCCTCCTTCCCAATGCACCACTAATTTGCGTGAATGGAAAAATGATTTTCAACCAATGATTTTCTTTCTCTCCCCCTTCTCCTAGACTTTTTTTTTTTTTTTGTCGAGGGGAAGCGGCAGTGTCCCAGCTTGAGAACGTGGACGGTGGGCTCGCCCGTGGCCTGATTTGCCGGGGGGGGGGGGG
>JAOVYW010028770.1:9488-21627 GCA_025775045.1 Hiodon tergisus
TACTCTGCTTCATTCTCTGATCTTTCGGCCAGTTGATTCCGCTCATTTTTAAGATTTGATTTAAAGATCAAGATATCTGTGACTGTTTTAAATCAAATCTTTACAACAGTCAGACTTAACGGAGCCCTCTTGTGGGTTGCAGTTGGATGCTGTTATCGCAGTAAAATTTTGTCGGAGGGCTTTTCAATAGTCGGAGCTGCAGTCAAAACATTAGAATGGTGGCCATTGGCTCTCTGCCTGATTCTTTAGTGATTCATCTCCCGCGTCAGGTCAGGTTGCTTTTGCAGGTCGTAAATACCTTTATTGCCAAATCACGATACCTTCGTTCCAAAACACAACATCTGGCACTTTTTGCATTTTGGAAACCTCTTCATGTTTTGCTTTTTTATTCTGCAAACAAAAAATGAATAGATGCTGTTAAGCACCGCTGTGTGGGGTGTATTCTCGACCGCTCAACGGATACCACCGACAAACTTGTATAAAATCAACAGTTTGCAGGCCAATCATTATTTTAGCGTAACTTTAATCTCCCTTTGGCAGATGCGCTGTGTTTTGGTTGCCTAGTTACATTAAGGGTACTTGCATTAGCAATACATAAAGTCCATAATAGAGTGAGTGAGCCCCGGGCGACAGGACGTGGTTGCGACTACGCAAGACTCCGGCGAGTGTGGCACAGGTGTGTGACAGAGGTGTGACGAGTGCAGGTGGATGCTGGAGGCGTGATGGAGGCATGATGTACACCGGTGTATGACGGAGGTGTAACAGGCACATGTATGTTCACCTTGTGTTGAAGGAACGTGAGCTCTGATGGGGCCGAGGCCCGGCGCAGGCTCAGAGAGTGTGAGGGCCTGGTGGATGCTCTGCTCCACGCCCTGCATTCTGCTGTGAGCAAGAAGGACATGGACAACAAGGTGGGTCAACGCGCCAACCGAAACCAGATCTCCCACTCTGTATATATCAACCCATTGGCGGTAGGGAGGGGTGTCCTCAGACAGATCCCTAGGGCAAACCTCAGGGAAAAGTCATGGGGAAGGAGCCCTTTTGAATTCTTCTGCACGTGACATCTGGTGTCTGTTCCAGTCGGTGGAGAACTGCGTGTGTATCTTGCGGAATCTGTCCTACCACGTGCACAAAGAGGTGCCCGGGGCGGAGAAGTTTCTGGACCCGTCAACCAATCAGCTGCCCGGACCAGGAGGGCCGCAGAGAAAGAAAAAGGACGACGCTGGCTGCTTCGGGGGGAGGAAGGTAAAAGGTCAGTAATATTCTGCGCTTCGGAGCCGGTGGGATCTGTTCTGCACCGTGCGTGGCATACGGCGCCCCCTGGAGAAAGCCTCCGTGCCTTGCGGTGAGCATTTTCTGTGCTGTGCTGTGTGGTTGTGAGACTCTTCTGTATGATTGCTTTTGTCTTCTGTGCCCTGCTTGTGTCAGCTGCACTGTGCCGTGCTGTACACATATAACTCGCCGCATTGCTGAATTTGCAGTCTGGGACCAGACCAGGAACTGCCCATTTGGTTCAATCCTGCTTTAGCGGTTGGGTTTCAGAATGAATCACTGTACCGATTAATTTCACCTCTGGGGTATTCTCAGAAGTGTGGCAAACGTTGGATCTGAATGCCAGTTACCTGACTAGATTCAGGTCCCTCAGATGTGCCAGGCTGCTCAGGGACATTGTGGTTTGCTGGTGGGAGCTGACATCTCCAAGGCTGTTTCTTCTTTTTATGCCCACTTGGTTTGCCTCTTAAGTTCTGTCTTGTTCGTGCAAGTCCAGCTCGCGCAGTGGTCTCACAGTTTCTAAATGGCACGCCCTTTGTCCTCGCTCTTTTCTCCTCCCCGGTTTCTCTACGACACCGGACCCTCGGTTCACAGCGGAGGAATGGTTCAATCACGGTGAGTCGTCCGTCTCCCCGTTTACTGGTGCCGGCCAATCAGAAACGTGTCTGACACGTCGCGTGATGGTCTCAGCATTTTCAACTCGAGTGCGTGGGGGCCGTTTTCCGAGCCGTATGTTTCAGCGTTTGCTTGCTTCCACAGGCAGGAAAAATTGCGAAAGTAACAGGACCTACAACACGCTGGAGCTGCCCAAACACTCTGAGCCCTTGAAAGGTATGGCGGTTTAAAACTCTGAACCTGCATAGCGCTGATACGGCAACCATGTTGGAGGCTCGTCGTCACAGCTTTTTGTCGCATGCTAATGCTCTGAATGATTTTACTGTAAGCACTTACCTTTTACTCTTATTGTAAATACTCGACAATATTGTATTATTATACAACAGAGTCTTTTGTATTGAGCCTACACTGTGTAGAGCATTCACACAAAAAGAGACTGGACTGTGTTCATGTGGATTGGATTTTGTATAAGAATTTAAGATTATGTGGTGCAGTGGCTTGTAACCGAAAGATTGCCGGTGAAATATCCAGCCGAATAAGTGGATGAGTGTAGAAATTGTAAGCTGTGTAAGTCGCCTTGGGTAAAAGCGTCTGCTATGCAGCTAAAATGTCAAATGTAGGATGATAACTTCCGGTCCTTTAGGGCCACAGGGTATTTGTGCGACCTTTCAATTAGCATCAATCACATTTTATTTGGAACAGCACATTTTTCCCTTTGTCACAAAGTTCAGGACAGATTTTTCCACACGATTTACACCTGGGATGCTGGTATGTGGCAGCTTGGGCCCTCCAGCTGCATTTGTTCAGAATTTGGGCCCTCTGGACCCTTAACTGTCCTCAGCCTGTACCTTTCCCAGAGCCCGTCAAACAGCTTTGCTTCCTCGCCACGACTAGAAAGTGTGGCTTTGTGTGATCAGTGGTCATCTAGTTTGGTCTAGATTCAGGGTCAATCGCTTCCAATAGCTTTTCTCTGTCTACATGGTCCGGTTACGATTGGCCCGAATATGCAGAGTGAAAGTTATTAAACATTTTGGTTTGAGGTTTGGTATTAAAATAAAACAGTCCCTTCTCGTTGGCAGAATTCCTCATGGTCTAATGGAAGCTGTTAAGAGTCTGCAACACTTTGTTTCCCAGTAATTAGTCACATTAACGAGCCATAGTGGGCTCTTATTCATCTTGACTTGCACTAATTGCAAGTTATAGAGGGTAAGCCGATTTTGCCCTTTTGTCATCTCAGTGTCAAGGAAAGCCGATGAGACTCAAAGAAGGTTAATGTCTGTTTTAGGTTGGACCTGAAGCCATTTAAAATGGCACTCTCCAGCCTTGGTGCACAGATGATGTCTGTTTGATTTGTTCAGAGATTAGACCTTGCAGAGTTTAAAGGTTAAGTTCCTTGAATTTGATGCACACAGATCAGCTGTGATTGAATGGGCTGCCGGGGCAGTTCATGCCGGGGCTTTCTGGTTGCCTGTGGCGAGCTTATTAGAAACCAGCCATGTTTAAACAATGCATATTGAGCGGCAACGAGGCACAGACACAAATCCTTCCTTGGACCCCTCTCCTTTTCGGACAGCATGTGTTGGCTGCGGATTCGGAGATTTTTGGAGTCGTGTCTCACACATCCGCTTGTTATTGTTTGATTGAGATGGCTCACGTTTCTGTAGCAGTTGTGGCCTTCCCCCCCGTCACGTAAAATGTTCCCCCTTCCTTGTCCGGAACTCCACCGTGTAAGTCCTACGCCTTCCTCTGGTCTGTCAGCTCGTGTTTGAGCCTGTGGTGATTTGGCTGTGCTGTGCTGGATTTCGCGTTCCTCCCTGCAGGGTTCCACCTGCTGTACCAACCCGAGGTGGTCCGGCTCTACCTGTCCCTCCTCACGGAGAGCCGGAACTACAACACCTTGGAGGCGGCTGCTGGAGCGCTACAGAACTTGGCCGCGGGACACTGGACCGTGAGTTTCCCCCGGGCCACAGGGGGGAGGCATTCTGCTTCCTCACCAGTCTTACCGCAATTACTCGGCAATATCAAGCTGCTTAGAAACTCCAGGACTGAGAGGTGCATGGGGCTGTGTAAGTCGAGCGATCATGTGAGACAGGCATTGCTGAGGAGAGTTTTCCCTGACCCGTAGTAAGCGAGGAAATAGTTTTTAAGCACATTGCTGCCACCTGGTGGTAGAGTGATAATATATAAATTTTATGATCGCTCAGGAGGGTATGTCTATGTTTCATGTATAAAAACTGTTTTTTCAGTTGACTGCTTTTATTCTGGGTCATGCAGTGGTCATGCCATATCCGGGCAAGGGTGCGTAAGGAGAAAGGTCTGCCCATCCTGGTGGAGCTGCTGCGTTCGCGCACCGACACCGTGGTCAGAGCTGTGGCCATCGCCCTCCGCAACCTGGCCGTCGACCAACGCAACAAGGACCTCATAGGTATGACAGAACCTCACGTGGCCTGTGCGGCGTGGTAGGGTCCTAGATTTGTAGAGGGTTGGCCCCTGAGTGTGGTGACCTCTGTCAGTGTGGTGGTCCTTATTTCAAGTGCCGTCCATATGTCAACCCTCCCTTGACTGTTGTGGCCTCTGTGCGAAAACAGGAAGCCCTGCTTGAACGCAGTAGACCTTTTTGAAATATTGTGGCTCCTGGCTGAGACTGGTCTGGTCCTAGGAAACTATGCTGTGAGGGACCTGGTCAGCAACCTTCAATGCGGCCAGCAGCGGCCTGCCAAGAACCTGGAGGAGGATACGGTGGTGGCCGTGCTCAACACCCTCCACGAGATCGTCACTCACAGCTCAGAAAACGCCCGCTCCCTCGTCCAGGCACAGGCTGTTCACAAGCTGGTGGCCATCAAGAGGACAAGGTAGTGGTGAAGTGTCACGCAACTGCCAGTCAGTGGTCTTCAGAGACAGCCTAGAGGCAGGCTCTTTGTGCTGATCTGCTCTTTGTGCATGCCAACATGCTGATGTATTGAGTGAAGGATTAGGGAATAGATTTAATGATATGTGATTCCACACAGCGGCCTCTCTGTTCAGAGTGGTGTACTGCACCCACTCAAAAATCCTGTCGGCTTTCCCTCTCTCCTGCTGTCAGTCCGTCTCCTAGGGAAACCAAAGCTGCCTGTCACGTGCTGCAGACAGTGTGGAGCTACAAGGAGCTGAGACACGTGCTTCTCAGGGACGGCTGGAACAAGAGCCACTTCCAGGTACAGCTCTTCCCACAGCATCACAGAGGTACCGTGCCCTCCTCAGCACCAAAGGAGTACTGCGATGTCTTTAACACATGAAGTGCTGCACCTCCCTCTGCCTTCAAGATGATTTAGCCCTACAAATCACCTGACGCCTTTTGCTCTCCCCAGATAAACCCTGCACTCGCAGCACTCCCGTTATGCATTTCCGCAGTAATCAGACCGGCTAAATCATACAGTTAACTTTTACACAAAGTTTCTGTCTGCGGCAGCCGTGATCGTGCTTGGTCACAACAAGCTCTGTGTCTCCCCACAGCCCACAGCTAATAGCCTGCCCAAAGGAACCAAAAACGGCCGGACCAGCACCGACGATGCCGCCCAACCCTTGATGGAGCGGAACCAAGGTTGGTCAGAGAGGATGGGATCAGCAGCCAGGGCCAGGTCGGGGTTCTGTTTTTGAGTGGAGCTTCAGGCTTCGACAACGCCCCGCAGCTTCTGTTAAACCTGGCATGGGAGATCCTGTGTGGGAGATCCTGTGTGGGAGATCCTGTGTGGGAGATCCTTTGTGGGAAAACGGCGTGGGAGATCCTGTGTGGGAGATCCTGTGTGGGAGATCCTGTGTGGGAGATCCTGTGTGGGAAATCCTGTGTGGGAGATCCTTTGTGGGAAAACGGCATGGGAGATCCTGTGTGGGAGATCCTTTGTGGGAAATCCTGTGTGGGAGATCCTGTGTGGGAAATCCTGTGTGGGAGATCCTTTGTGGGAAAACGGCATGGGAGATCCTGTGTGGGAGATCCTTTGCGGGAGATCCTTTGCGGGAGATCCTGTGTGGGAAATCCTGTGTGGGAGATCCTTTGCGGGAGATCCTGTGTGGGAGATCCTGTGTGGGAGAGGTGAGCCACAGGATAAAACTAGACCTCTTGGCTCCCCCATAGGTGTCTTCGCCACCGTGGATGGCAGGGAACGCAGGGAGCATTGCTTCCAGACAGAGAATGTGCAGGCCATTGTGACGGACCAGGAACCTGACAAGGTAACACCAGAAACTCCCAGAACTCTGCTGTCCTCCGGCTCCCTTCCTGGTGGTGTCTATTTAAGGCATGGCATTGTTGATTTGCACATATTATTCTCTTGTAAGCCATTAGATAAGATCGGAATAGTGTTCACAACTCTCGGCCGTGGACCCAGTGAGTCGTGGATATATGCAGATATATGAAAACCGATGGGTTGTCCGTGCTTAAGTTCAACTCACCTTTGCATGGTTATGGTTGCATTGGGTCTCTGAGGTTGGTGGCCGATTAACTGAGCCCATGTCGTCAAGGCTGTGTGGCCGTCTCCTGGTGTCAGAAGCTGGCCAGGTGTTCCCAGTCTCTCTGCGCTCTCTTTTGTGCTGCATTTTCCAGCCCGAATGCCAGACTTTGGCCTGGGGTTGGGATTCCTTCACTCTACGTGTGTTCACCGGTTTTACAGCTGTCTTCTCCCAGGAGCAAAGCCCAACTTTGGGCCCTGTCGATCTGACCCTGTCAACCGTTCTGTTGCTGCAGAGTGACACAAACAGGAAGCTCTTCACCAGGATCAACAAGCCTTCGGTGACTCTGGACAGCACCTGTGAATCTAAACCACAGCCCCAGGATTCCTGGGTCTAACCCATACATGGTAGAGCTTCCTGTTTACTTATTTTGATGTTTTAGGTTGATGGGAGTTTGTTTCTCAAGTTCTCAGGCAGATCGGTTGGATAACGTCATCCGAAATCATATGTCTGTCCAGGGCTCTTTCCACTGCTGGTTTTCCTGGTTCAGTAACTCTCCACCGTATTAATTGTCAGTGAAAGTAGACGCGTTGTGGTTAAGAGATTGGACTAGTCTGTATCGTACGACGTGATTCAAGTGAAGTCATTAATAATTACAACTCCGTTTATGCAGTTTAATAGAACTGTTGAACCAGTTGTGCAGTTAGTCAACATTAGCGCGGGAGTTAGCGAGTTAGCAAGGTTGCAGGGGCTCCATTTGTGATACTCTACCGTACAGTTCTGTGCGTAAAGCGTAAAACCACAGTCGACTAAAATGTGTATGTTCATGGCACAACGTTCACAACAGATCCAACAGGTGAAAATTCTGTTTGGCTGCATCAGTCTCTCTCCCTGTAAACTTACATATCCAACATGGTCAACCTGCAACTCACAGGTTTAATTGACTGACGTAGCAGCTCTGAATTCTGAGGGGGATGTCCAACATCACCACCTCAACAATGAAGGGTGTTGGTGGTGAAAGTCTTTGTAGGCTTTTCCAAAACAGCACTTTAAACCATTCAACAGTGGCGCACAAGCCTGACTGAGACAGATAAGATAGGCTGGTTCAATGAGAAAGGAAAAATATAGATTTTATTCCATACCTGGCTTAGCCTCAGAAAAGAGTACTTCTTTTTCAATTTTTTCTTGCTGGTGATGAGCAGTGAAAAGTTTCCATTTTGGAATTATGACATTTCTTTTTGTAATTTTCCAGGATCCAACAGCTGTGGAGTGATCTGATACACGGGGGTGAAATTTTTTTTTTTTTTTTTTACACATGTGGTTTTTAATTTCAGGACCAGTGCGGTATTTCACACACGCTAGTTTCCCCGGAAAACTTGGCGTCGGCTGCTGAATTGTTTGATCACTGAGTGTCATGTACCAAGCCTGCAGGGGACGGCTGGGGGTTTGGTGTCTTGCCAGGTGGTCGTTTCCAGTCGTCTACTTGGCCCACCCATGGAGTGCTACTCAAAGCTGTTTCTGGATCAGTTTTTATCACTTTCCTGTTGCTATGGGCTGCTGTTTTTGCCAAATTAGAACAGTTTTTGGAACGTCGTCAGTGAATCCTGGTTGATTTTATGTGATTTAATAACAAGAGCATGCGGACAGGAAAGCTGAGAAGCACTTGTTTTAAGAAGTAACCTTTAAAGTCATTTATATTTGTTAGTTTTATGAATGTACAAATGTATGTATATATATATAAATCCAAGACTGTACTTGTTTATAAATTGTGCCCGGTTTCTATAAGCGTGAAATTATGGAATTGCTTTGAGAGAAAAAAAAAAAAGGACTGCTATTTTTGTAACAAGAAACAAGCTCTGTAGGTTCTGTAGAAGGCACTGTATGCGGAAACAGTTCAGTTTATTTTTAATAGGATGAAGCGTGAAAAGAGGAATGCCCCCCCCCCCCCCAAACCCACCACACTGTGTTTAAACCAGAAGGAAGGGAGAGTGACTATGTAGAGGCTGACAGATGACAAATGAGACAAATGTTTCCGTTTCTGATTTTACTTTATGCCTACTGAGGTTCATAGCGGCTTAATCTTGGCTCTTGTTTCGGTATTTGCATTATTTTAAGCACCGTTGATAAGCATGAGGATAATTTTTCAGGTGTTCTCTCCTAATGTCCAGGTTTGTGTCATCTTCCGCTGGTATGTTTATAGTTTATAAATGAAGACAGTCGCGTCGGGTTCGGATTGCAACGTCTTGTCGAAATAATACAAGAGCTTTCAGATGGCTTTAAGGTGCTTGCTGGCTGGGGAGGCTGAGCGGCCGCTGGCTGGGGGGATTCTGCGGACCGAGAGTCGAGGACGAACAGATCGGTGTGCAGTTAGGGTTGAAACTCTGGGTCGCTTTGGCGACGAATGTCCGTTTTGGTGAGCGGAGTGGGAAGCCGTTTTGATTGGTTTTGATTGCTCCACCTTTGCACTCCAGAACCGACCTTCTTTTTGACTCCTGTCTCAATTTGTGTGTCTTGCTTTTCTTAAAATCTGTATTTTATAGTGTCTTTAAAGGAGTACAAAATGAGTATGCAGTATTTACAGTTTAAACAAAAGAAAAGTGCAAGAGTAGGTGTGAAAAGTGAAATGAATGCTGAAATATGGCTTCACTGTTTAAAAAAAAAAAAATCTCTACTTTCTCTCTACGTTGTAACTTTTTCTCAACCAAAGGTCCTGACCTATGTCTCTGAAAGACCAGCTCTGGTTCAGACTGAAATCATACTGTGGTGTCTGTGAGATGAAATCAAATGGGCCAAAATCGCCTGTGTAGATATCAACATCATCTAAACGCAAAGTAACTGTACCACTGAGTAGCAGCTGTGTTTGTAACTATCATGTGCCTTAAATCTTTCATGGTCACATCAAAGCATGAGGGGGATAAAATACAATATTTTGCCCGATGCTCTCTCTCCTCCTCAACAGTCTCGTTGTTTTCAGTGTAGTCTCCAAGCGTTTTGGGTAAAGTATACAATTATGTTGTATTAAATGGAAGCATCACAAATTCTAACACAGGGGAGAGACGTGTTTGGACTGGGGTCAAAATAGATGCTACAGTGAAATGTGTTCATATTCTGAGATAAGAATTCTGCTTGTTAAAACTGTGGAAGAAATTTGGTGTTTTTCTTTCCAATAAAACCCTATATATTAAAATGAACTTGCATACTGTTTTTTGTCATATTTAACAAACCTCGGATTAAACGTAACCAAAGAGGCTTCTGGACGCCAGGCACATTTAGACCCGAGGCTAAGCTGATAGAAGGGATTGGTGGTAATTTTAGGTAGTGTGCAGGAAGAACACCAGACTCTTTGAAAAAGCAGGTGCTTCGGATCTCCAAGATTCCCAGGATGCGGTCGCCAGGCTGCGGTCGCCAGGCTGCAGTCGCCAGGCTGCGGTCGTCCATCAACAGAACTGCTGCGCGGAGGGGCGTAGTGGAGGAGTCGAGAAGCCTGGGAATTAAGTCACACAGCCCCCCTCCAGCTCATCAAGGAATTTCAGCAGGAACCGGTTAATTGGAGCACATTTCCTTGACCAGAGAAAGACAAGGGAGCACTTGAATAAAGAGCTTCTTCTCATGTTCTCAGTCAGAAGCTTGTCTAAACTGTGGGATGCTGGATGCAGGATGCCGAATGTCGGATGGTGGATGACGGATGCTGGATGCCGGATGGTGGATGCAGGATGCCGGATGCCAGATGCAGGATGCCGGATGCAGGATACCGGATGCAGGATACCGGATGCAGGATGCAGGATGCCGGATGCAGGATGCCGGATGCAGGATGCCGGATGCCGGATGCAGGATGCAGGATGCAGGATGCCGGATGCCGGATGCCGGATGGTGGATGCAGGATGCCGGATGCAGGATGCAGGATGCAGGATGCCGGATGCCGGATGCCGGATGCCGGATGCAGGATGCCGGATGCAGGATGCAGGATGCCGGATGCCGGATGCCGGATCGTGGATGCAGGATGCCGGATGCAGGATGCAGGATGCAGGATGCCGGATGCAGGATGCCGGATGCAGGATGCCGGATGCCGGATGCCGGATGCAGGATGCAGGATGCTGGACATCTGAGAGGGATCATTCTCATCCCAGTGGTTCTGCCTCCCTGCAGTGCGCAGATAGTTCAAAGTGATTTTCACTCCGGACCATTGCATATATTTACTTGTTTGTTTATACGGCAACCCACTACTCCTCTGCTGTGTGACTGCCCCTCCTCTGTGTCAGATCTGTGAAAGCATGGAAACCTTGTGGTGTCAGCCGTATGTGGAGCCGGCACAAACCCCTGCCTGTGTATGATGATACCGCCTTGCTTTGGCTCTAGAACCAGGGCGGTGTGAATGAAAGCTGTAATTCTCAACCCTGTGAGTAATGTTTGGGTTTCTTCTTCCTTTCCCTGTGAGCACCACGGTGTTGACAGGCTCTGGTCTGTCTGCCTCGTGATCAGCCTGAGGCAGAAAATTTGCTTTTTCTTCGGTTGTTTTCTTGGTCTACTGCCTGCCGTATATTTGAAAAGTGCTGCACAATTTTATTTTTATATATAAAACTTGCACACACAGAATAAACTAAAGAAAAATCCACTGAGGGGAGGAGAACAGATTTGGATACCTCTTTAACCTTTTTCAGTAACCCCGTTCTCTTTATGGGTTTTGCATTCGGCGTGGAAGAGTTACTGATTGTTCCCCGTCTCTCTTCCTGCAGACTCCCACACAGAAACACAGCCAGGCTTTCTCTGCCAGCACACTACCGGCTTTCCTTTTGCTTTAGTAAGAGTAAATAAAAAGATAAAGAAGGTGTTAAGCCTCTCTGTCCCTCACACGAGGCACGCGCCCCCAGGACCTGTTGAGTTTGGGAGACGTTGCTGAGATTGATAAGTTGGCGGGAAAGTTAACCCTACCTCGAGTGATGGCGATTCTCTCTAGTCTCGACAGCTGGGTGACGACAGGTGCTGCTTGGTACCTGCAGGCTTATTCAGATCCACAGGGGTCATTCAGATCGTCAGGGTCCATTCAGATCAACAGTAATCTACTGAGTGTACGGCACCCACTACTGTATGGGGTTTTTTTTGCCTTCGTGTCACAGTTTTGCTGGTGTTGAGAATATGAAAATACTATGAATTGCCAGTAGATGGTGGTATTGCCTACCATTTCTGAACGGCATGGAGTGGAAGGGGCTCAGGTACGATCGTGGTGAGCGGGACAATCGGTAACTGTCAGGGGGACTTTTTCCGGAACCACTTTGCGCATGCGATCCGTTGATGAGTGCTTTTTAATTTTATACCTCGGGCCTTCAACTGCAGAGCAATCGAGTGGGTGTGGACTTTTCTCCGGGCGAGCTCTCCAGAGTGACCCGTGACCCATGTGACTTGCGCCTCACCTGCAGAGGAAGGAGGACATGGGTGGAAGTTCTCTGGCCCTAATACAACCCAGGCCTCTGACTCGTTTTCAGAGAGCAAATTCTACATCATGTTGGCTTGGACCTATCAACTGATTTATTACCGATTTAGAAAAATATGTGAGGTTGCATTGGTCTGTTTTTTCAACACATGCCTTCGTAATATAATCTCCTTTCCAGCCATTCTTTGCCCCGGTTACGCCACTGGAATTGTGGTGTACAAAAATAACACGAATATAATAAATGATTAGCAAGCTAAGCGCCCATATATAACTTTTGTCGCCAAACCCTCCCTCGGACAAATGATTAATGAGAGTAGCGGGTCAGACTTTGCTGGAGAGTCACAGGTCAGACTTTGCTGGAGAGTCACGGGTCAGACATCGCTGGAGAGTCACGGGTCAGAC